>NJRL01000547.1:99827-157738 GCA_003063815.1 Aphaenogaster rudis
TTTTGTTACTTTGCGTTTTAACTTTCCGTTTTTTATGTTCAGATAGTATTGATTTTATTTTTACATTGAAAATGGTCTAATGTGAGACCGAAACATCTGTTTTATCTCTATTTTTGCTTATTATCAATAAATTCAACTGACACTTACATCCTGTCACGGCTCCAAGCCCGATTTTTTATTAGTGATTTTATAATCATTTGAGCCTTTTTACTTTAGTAAATTTAATCCTGAGTGAAAATTGCGGCACATTACATAATCTGTCGCAATGCAATGTAAAGTGACAAAGTCGGCAAAAGATATAATTAACCGACAACAAATGATTTTCTGGCAAAAAAGGACAACTGATTTGTGGCAGAAGGTATCAATGCGCGTGCAAAGATTTCATCGAAATGTTAGCGGTTGCATGAGAGGATCATGCAACGAGTATCTGCGAACGTGTAACGAGAGGAGCACTAGTAAACGAATATTCTCCAATTCCTACGGAAACCAATGCGTTCAATATTACCGATTGACCTGATTTGGCGTGCGTGGAATCAGTGCTATGCGACGTCATGGGGGGTGAGATGCGGAGGCAGAGACTCGCATTCTAGCATGCGTGACGTCATTTCCCCAGTTAATCATCCATGGTCTCTGCGTGACCCATTCGTATCATGACCGAATTTTATTTTTTGCTTGCAAAAGTCTTTGACATCATCGAACAATCTGTTCGACATCGAGAAATCCGTTACGTCTCATGGTTATCCCAATATTTATTGTATTATATATTTTTTTTTATTAATCTAATGTTGTTTCTTTAATGAATATTTATTTTATTTATTTACTCAATATATATATATTTTTTTTGCCTTTTGATATTAAAAATTGATAACTACATTTCAAATGAAATGTACTCATAAAATCGACAATTAATTAAGGCTAACTATCTATTTATACGTTTAAAATTTTACTAAGTTCATTTTAATTTTCTACATCAAAAGCCCTTTAATTAGGAATTCAATTTAATTTTTGTTAAAGAGCAATCAGATGCTTTAACTGAATATAAATGTTTTGGACATGGTCGTCCGCTTTTTATTAGAATTCGCAAGACATTTATGGCATGAAACTCGATAAAACGCGCGATGAAAGTACAGGCAATATTGTCAAGTGCGTGTGCACGTTTCGTGCATATTCACGTAAATATCGAATAGTGAGTTAAGAGCTCGTAACATCGTCAAGAACAAACGCTGTTTAAACGCTTAGCACGTCGTTCAGCGTCAGATTCTCGTTAAAATACATATAAAATTTACAGCGAGTGCGGAGTTCTTATCGATTTTATCAGTAGACCAACTAATAAAAAAGACATACTGTTCGCAGACATTCAATAATAAGTTCAAGGAAGATTGCACTCGAAATATCACTAGACGTAATAACAATTGCCTAAATGATCCTTGAGTAAAGGATGCTATAGATATTGCGTAAACATTTCAAGACGCGACACGACTGGGAGGTTGAAGATCGAAGAAGGGGACAGGAATATGGGAGTTTGGAGTTTAACCGAAGCCCCTCTTAAGACGAGATCCTATTAACGATCGAGCAAACCCTATATTCCTTGCAACGCAGTAGATGCACCTTTGACATGAAAACCGCTGGTCTACCTCACAACTGAGATATTGACGTAATCACTACTGTAAATGATCCGCGATGTTTAATCAGGAAATCCAAATATTATCGGGAAGAAACGGTAACGTCTCATGATGACTATTTGGAATTCTGTGGGAAGTATGTGTATATATATGTTAATTTCAAATATTCTTTACATTTAACTTAGTAATTTGTATAAAAAATACGATTGTAAATAATTTAAATTAATAAAATCAATCTGACAAAAATATTTAAAGCTGCAGAATCTTTTTCCATTTTCTTATGTGTTACTTTATACATTTATATGTATCTGCATTTTGCATTATGATAATATTAGATATGCACGAGAATAACTTTCCTACAAATTCTTAGGCAAAGTGTTAAGATATTAGACAAGACATAAAATAATTTCCAAAGTTTCTATTGCGGGATTTGCTTGTGTATCTCTTCTCTCGCAAGCTATACACCAGCAAGTAGTACACCAGCTGTGTAAACAGCACGATCATCACTGATCTAAGCAATGAGAAAATAGCATTAGTAGATTTTATCAGGGACTGGAACCGCAGCAGGCGGACGGTGTTCCGGTGAACAGTGTTCCGTCGACCAAAGAAACGCGATTTTCGCAATCTGATTTTAATCAACGATCGCAAGCACGGAGAATCGCCGATATCGATTCTTTCCGGCATTCAGGGAGTAACTTCAGATCCATACGGTTAGATTGCGATTTCCATTTACTCACGCTGTACGAACCGGAAATACTAGAAATAAGCGAACACATATCGCCATTTCGTCGCGAATACTGCCAGATATTGCAAATGTTCGTGACCGTAGTTCTATACTATCATTTTTTAATCAGCTTCTAATGTCATTCTGTTCTGTTTCAAAAGTTTTATGCATTTACAAATTTTAAACACATATTAATTCCAATAAGATTAAAAAGAAATTAAAGATGTTCGCTTATATCTTTTCCATTCAAATATTCATTTTTAATTTTCATAAACTTTTCTACAGACGATACAATACATTCTTGACAATTCTGAAATTGTCAGTGTGCAGTTTTCGAGTAAAATAGATTGTTAGGAATGTTAGGTTTATAATAAATAAACCCATTACACCAGTTCTTAAAACACAGATAATATTTCATCTCTATTTTTCAGCTCAGTTTTATATATTATATATTTTTTAACGTATAAATTCAATTAATCCACTTTTAGTTCGTTATGTTATAGTTTAGAACTTGATGTTGCTAGAATTAAGGAATTCAACACTATAATGTGCTCACATTGCGTAACATCGCGATGAAACGTTCACGGTCGCGATCAGAACAATCGGAACAATAAAAATCCGCGACTAACTCTCAGAGAGAAATCCGTGCGAGTGGGCGAGTCCGACAGTGTAAGCGGCACGGTTGCACGAACTATATTACCATGGCAATTATATGGCACATTGGTCTCCGCTTTTCTTGGGGTCGTTGTACCCACAAATCGATCTCTAAGAAACGGGGCAAGGGTGGCGGCGCGCGGTCAGTTCTCTTGGGCAAATAACGGGCACCCAAGTCGCGTATTCTTCATCCTTCGGGACATCTGACGTTCAGATATACTCGTGTCTGCGATCTCCGACTAGTTTTAGCAAAGCGACAGAGCACACACACGCACACACAAAGTACACACGTCGGTTTGCGCGGAAAAATAGACGCGAGAAATCGTGGATGACTCGAATCGATCTCGCTCGACGGGATGGAAACCCGAAGGATAGCTATCCTGGGAGGCGACGTGTTAAATCCGGAGATAGCTACAGTTTCCAAGGGTAGAGAAAGACGATCGTTCAATTTCTGACAGTGGCGCGCACGACGGAATGGTCCGACATTTAAAATGTTTGCGTTTTGTGGTGATCTCGATATCTTCCTTTCGAGGAAAATAGTATCTTTCCAATGTAGTCAAAGAAATTCAAATAAAAATACTACTTTTGGGAAAACGATATGAAATCCTTATCCTATAATTTAGATATACATTTTATTTAGATGTAACAAAACATTTAATACAGAATATAAAAATTAGAATATTTAGTGTTCGTTTTTGAAGGAAACAATGTATTTTCATGCATATCGCAAGAATCGATAGACATAAAAGCTTCGAATTTAAATGTAAAACAATCGAAAATTCGCATAAGCTAATTTACCCATACAGTGGTGTAAGAGTTGCGCGTCTGCTTTCTGTGCCAAAGACCCAGATTCAAACCCACCCAGAACATATCAAATTTTTAATTGATCACCACCGCTCGGAAGGCAATGGCAAACCATTGAGAGTACCTTTGCCAAGAAAATCACCATGGAGCACCATGGTGATCACTACACATCGTTTACGATGTTGGACTAAGAAGAATTTACCCATACACAATATTTGCATGGATTCATACAAAATTGCCGGAAATTCTGGGAAGATACGAGCTGTTCGTGAAGGTAGATATGAAGCTAGTGCATGGACTAAGTTACCGATCATGCGGAGGTTACGCAAAGAACGATAAATGCTCATATTTATTCACGAGAGTCCCGGTGGAAGAAAGCTCTTCTCGAGAGTCTTGACGAGACTTTGTGTGGATCACCGGGCATTCGGGCACTTTTAAATGATGCGCCGAGGTGAATGTTAAACGATCGTAACTTGTTCCGGTGTAAAAAGTCTTTCGTCGAGAAAAGCTCAGAGTCCCGCATCTCGATCTTCCTCCCTCACGCTCGGCAGTTTTCCGGGCGAGCTTCCCAACGAGGTTGTTATCGATCGACCATGCGGTCCTTTGTCGTTCGTATTTCCTATAAAATCCGCCTCGACGTAACCAACCGTTCGCAAAATAAATGCGGCAAAGCTGTATGTGCAATCGCGTATCGCGATTAATAACGCAACGCGATAAACGCGCCGTTCTCACGGTCTTTCGGATCGTCCCTGATGGATTGGAATTAATTCTCGAATTCAAATGGTGAATATAAAATGCAGCGGATCGCCAATGAAAACTTGCGTCACGGTTTTATCGCGGACTACGGATTTAAGCGTTGATATATTTAAATAAGTAACAATTCCATTTATTAAATTTAAATCCAGTTTAATAATGTTACAATGTTATCATAGAAAACTAGTCGTTCTCTTCACTCGTGTTCTTAAGTCAAACTGAATTATATTTAGAACAAAAATTTTTATCTTTACGATATATGTAGATATTTCTGTGTAGTAAAACTTCATTTATGCAATTTATCGAGTAATCATTACCTTGCTTCAATCACGTGAATTGGAGTTTTAAATAAACTATAACATTATATTTTAATAATAATTAGAATAAGACCGCATATATATATTATATTTTAAACCTGGTAAATAAATATGTTTAAAAAAGCACGCTTGTCTACACGGAAAGAATGGTTTTGCTGAAATATTAAAAAATTTGGCCAGATACAGATCTGAAAAATAATTTTGTTGGATCATCAAAATAATTATGTAGGACACTCCAACATAATGATAATGCTGCAAAAAGTTTTGATATTCTAGCAACTATTTTAGGCGTCCTACATAATTATTTTGATGATCCAACAAAATTATTTTTCAGATCTGTATCTGGCCAAATTTTTTAATATTTCAGCAAAACCGTTCTTTCCGTGTACTTGTGCATTTGAGCCCTTAATTTTAAATACATATGTACTAAATTCCTAAACCAAAAAGGTATAGCGTGAAAGGATGGGCACGAGAGAATAAGAACGACGAGACGAGGGGGGATGATGGCGGAGTAGAAGCAGAAGCGTTATCGAGCGGTACGGACTCGCTCTCTCCATCCTTCTCTTGAGCTTTCGTTCTCTCTCCCTCACCGTTCTCTCTCGCTGTCAGGCATGGGGTGCCCTTTATCGTCTTCTCTTTGTCTCGCCCACGTTTTCCGCCCACTCGCGGCCTCGCGTACTACACCACCGAGAAAGAAATCGGAGTAGGACGGCCGGAGGGCTTTCCACCCGATTTTCCCGAACGATCCCGTGGCCAACCTGATCACCGCTCGTGTATCATCGACAGCTAAATGGAACGAGGTGCCCTAAACGTGAGTAACGTTATACGAGACAACGACTCGTTCGTTGGGAGAGCAGGGGTGGCTGTGAAGTTCCGAACTTTATAAGTGT
Organism: Aphaenogaster rudis; assembly: GCA_003063815.1. Classification (NCBI taxonomy): domain Eukaryota; kingdom Metazoa; phylum Arthropoda; class Insecta; order Hymenoptera; family Formicidae; genus Aphaenogaster; species Aphaenogaster rudis. The sequence continues at coordinate 105,592 of NJRL01000547.1, forward strand.
ACAAGCTGTCAGCGCGTCTCCGTTCAATTTCCCTCGGAACGATCCTTTTTACGTTGAAGATAAGAAGACAAATTATATAACTTTAAGTAGTGATTAAATTTATGATGCATTTGAGACTTCCAACAGAAATCAGATAATTGCCTGTAATTTTCAAAATGACTGAAAGATTTCATTTTAGAACGAAAAATGTAACACTAGAATTTGTTAAATAATAAAAATATAAACAATTTAAATCGAGAGATAGGCCAATGACGGTCATAGCGGATCTTAGTGCTCCAATAATATTAATGTGTAACTTTTCTATAAACTGCGCGCCGTTACTATCGGTCTTAAAACGCAGCTCTCGAATATCACAACATTAAATTGAAAATCGATTTAATGATACTGATGCTAACAAGCATCTATAAGATTCCCCCCTTCCCATCCCAACCTGAAAAACTGTATAAAATATATACTAGCTGGAGCAAGAACTTCATTTTTTGTATCGATTTGTTAATTTAATTAGTAAAAACTAAGTTTAAAAGTTAAACGGATTTGTAGCTGCGATTCATTGACCGTAGCAAATACTATTAAAAAAGTTTCAGCACGTCGCGGAAAGCAAGGGAATAATTATCTTGAGGCGAGCCGACGTTGTTAAATTACACTGTGTTGGCGAAAGTAACTCCGCGCGCAAATCGATACTGATTTAAGAAGCAAGTTACGTCAAAATTCGCCTCTGGTTAGCAAGTAGAGCAGCTGATGAAACTTTCAGATGTTTCGCCGAGGTCACTCTTTGTCATTCTTTGATCCACTCGTCCCCCGCGATACGTTCTCGTTTCCCTTTGAAATGGAGAGAAGTCCTACGGCTATCGTAAGAGTATCTCCAATCTATTCCAGAGAGCCATTCAATATTGACTGTAATCTTTCTCCCGGAACAGATCCATAAAAAAAAGAGTTCACAAAATTCCCATTCGTAAAGCTAAAGATTCTTTCAACTTTAACACTACAATATCGATATGATGTACAGTAATGCTATGAAATATACGTTCTATTATGTATTCTATTATAAAATTGCTAAAAATTGCAATTTCTTTATATCTCGTTGTATATTTAAATTCAATAATTAGATTTTAATATTATGCATGCAATACTGATTTCAACTTTTATACACGTACTTTTAATGTGCATGCGACTTTACGATTGCATTTCGTAACAATTACTCGCGAATCTTATTTCGTGACTGTACTTTGTTCTCTTCAAAGTAACTAATTAGAGAGCCTGCAAAGAATAGTACAGAGCGAAATTATTCTGACAAATTATCTGCAATATTTCCGCTTTTAAATATTTTCAGCAGCTATGTAAAACACAGCAGATATGCTGTTGGTCGGTTTCGGCGTGTATTCTTTGTGTGTACCATCTCTCGCCCTCCTCTTCATCCTGCCTAACTATTATCTTCCGTGTATTTAGATAAAGGAACGTGCGGTATTCGAGCGATTACGTCGTAAAGCTTGGAATAGTTTTGGCAAAATTTTCATCTAACGGAAATCTCTACTTTTATCCCTTCCAATTTCCGCCTGTTTAATATACAATCTTTTCTTTAATTAAGAGACATAGATAAAAATGAGCTTTAGTTTTCGGCCAGTTTCAGCTATGTCGAAAACGCACATACTAACAATAAGTTTTATTCTTTTTTTAATTATTCTTAAATTATTCTTAGATTGTATCATTGTATCCACTTTTCTTGATCCTTTTTCCTTATTGCTAACAAAACGTATGTATATGAGCTGTCTCTTATACACATCTAGATGTGTATAAGAGACAGCATATAAATTAGAAACCTATATGAGTGTATATGCAAGGGCGTCCGCAGGATTTTTTCCAGGAGGGGAGGGCATGATTCAAAATATTACTTCCAGAATTAGAATACTTATAATTTGAAATTTATACACCTTTTGAAATTATAATTCTACACGGAAAGAACGGTTTTGCTGAAATATCTAAAAATTTGGCCAGATATAGATCTGAAAATAATTTTGTTAGACCATCAAAAGTAACTATGTAGGACACTCAAACATGATGATAATATTGCAAAACGTTTTGATATTCTAGCAGCTATTTTGGGCGTCCTACATAATTATTTTGATGATCCAACAAAATTATTTTTAGATCTGTATCTGGCCAAATATTTAAATATTTCATCAAAATTATTCTTTCCGTGTATGGATCAGGGGGAAGATCGATAAGGTTAGCACAACTTTGTCTTTCCTTTATTTAAAGGGAGAGCAAATGCTTAATTTTTTGCTGATTCCAGGGGAAGGGGCAAATGCCCCCTCTTGCCCCCTCCTGCGGACGCCCATGTGTACACGGAAAGAACGGTTTTGCTGAAATATTAAAAAATTTGGCCAGATACAGATCTGAAAAATAATTTTGTTGGATCATCAAAATAATTATGTAGGACGCCTAAAATAGTTGCTAGAATATCATAACTTTTTGCAGCATTATCATTATGTTGGAGTGTACTACATAATTAAAAAATTATTTTTCAGATCTATATCTGGCCAAATTTTTTAATATTTCAGCAAAACCGTTCTTTCCGTGTATATGATGTAAATGTATGTGAGAATGTCTAAAATATATTACGCTCCGTGGGTTCGCTAAGCCCAAATGACTGTGCAGATCATTCCTACGGAATCACTGTACGATTTCGAATTTTTAACCGATAGCACAATCTCACGCCACACCGTCGTAATATTGCGACGCATCCACACGTGTTCGCTAATTACGTCGATATACGGGAAACATGTAAACCGGGGGCGATATCAGCGCGACATATCAAACATGGGGGTAAAAAATTAGTGGGCATCCGTTGCGGATCGATAAATCCGTTTCGCCCGCAATATAAAAAGGTCAAATATAAATATGAAAGAAAGCCCCTATCGGTCACGGCGGATCTTGGTGCCTATATTTATATTTGTTTAATATCATCGGTCTTATTCTTAATATCATTTGGATAAAAAGGTCAAGGTATTGTCGGAAAATTCTTCGCAACGTAATAAAATATACACTAAAAGAATTACCGAATTAATCGAATCTGACGAGAGATTAAATAATACAATTCATTCATTAAATCATGGTATTGAGAATTTTTAAGAAACGTCGTAAAAGAGATTGCGAAGATCTGCTTTGTCCTGTAAAATCGCAAGGACACGCCGCATATATCGATTAAATCGCTGTTGATCCTATTTTTATTCATCGCAAGAACGGCCTCGCGACTCTCCCGACGTCTATTGGCAGCTCCGCTTTCTCTCCCTCGCTCTCTCTCTCTCTTTCTCCGCAAATCTATTTCAATCTGCGTTGCAAACTGAAACGGATCGTTCGCATCGATTCGCGCGCACGTCCACTCGCCGGCGAATGTCAAGAGACAATTGATTTCTTTCCCCTCTCCGCGTGCGCTGGTGCATCAATTGCTGCAGTAGCGATCGTGCATAAGCGCCGTGCGACGTCGCCGACAATTGTCTCGGCAATTTCGCCGGTCGTTGCGATTCTTTGTTACTTTTATTGTCGCGAATGTGTCTCCGTTACGGGCAATAGCCTGTAACAACGTACCTATCAGATGTTATCATAAACACGAGCGTAACTGACAAATGCAGTGCTGTGCATCTACATCACGTGCTTCCAAGTTTACCCTTTATCGCACAAGAAAGTCTTCCCTTCATAAAATTTTGTCATTACATGAAATAATATGGTGCTAATAAATATTTGAAACGTACGCACATTTGAAACCTTATTAATTATCTTGTTAATTGCCAATTAGTATTTTTCAACACACACGAAAGCATAAATGTCCAATTATTTTTATAAAAGATGTAGCTTAGCTTCTACTTTTATAATTACTTCTACTTTTATAATTATTTCATGATATTTTTACTTTGTTAATTAATCTTTAGAGTATTAATTTGCTAATCAAGTTCTTATCGGGACAACGAGCATTTTTCAAGAAATAAATATTAACGCAAACTTTTCTTAAACTGACTCGCAATACACTTATCTCCGCGTCATGTTTATTTAAGCTCTCGCATTAGGCTGATAAAATCCATAATAAGGCGTGTGCGCTCAGCGTTAAATGCACCAGCGAGGATATCGATCCTGAATGCATGTAAAATTATTTTGGCCGGTGCCCGTGAAAGCTTGAGAGGAGTACTGGATAAACCTGTAGAACGCTGTTCGGACGGACATTTCTGCGCTCGATTAAACCGAGCAGTGCGCGATTGGCGCGCATACTGATCGTTTTTGTTTCGATCAGCGCGAATACGGGTCGCACATACGCGGAAGAATAAGCGTTTTCCTAGATAACGCGCGGGTGGAACCATCGATCGAAAACGTCGAATAAAAGTGGAGTTTATCGGATGTCCCCGATATAACCCAGATGTCCCAGCACGCGACCCAGATAGAAAGGCGAGCTTCCCAATGAAATGAATTTCTCAACACTCCAACATATTTCTGATTTATTTTCATAACACAGTGGGTCTAATTGAGATACGATGTGCAAAAGTTATGAATTAAACAAGCGCGGAAAATTGAATTTAAATCATGATTTTTAGAATCACGGAACGGTTGAGTAAAACCATCCTTTCCGTGTTTTTGTTATAAATATTTATTGTACAATGTAAATTTCATAATATTAATTAATGTTGATATAGTGAGTTTATTAAAAGACTCCTTACTGTTCGTAAAAATAATAAGAGCTTTATATTCTACGGGTATTTTAATTTTTGCGTTATTAAACCTTGACGTCAAACAAGATTGGAATGTTATTAATTGTTCGAATAGCACGCACGCATATTGCATATGAAAACAGGAATTTTCCGAGATAAAAACTTAAATTATCGGAATCGACGTTCTCTGCTTTTTGTTCGAAAAAATATTCAGCTATTTCGAAATGGATGCCACAAATTGACTGTTTAATAATTACTCAAAAGATTCTATTTTTACGATAGATAATATTATGCGCTAAAAATATAACTCGTAAAAGCTTTTTTGGAATTTTTTCAAACCGTGTACGCTTTCCAAATTTATTGAAATTTATTGTAACATGCAGTTTAATGTTTTTGAAATAAAACATATAATGAACTCCAGTATCTTTCATGGGTTCGGGTATTTTTCTATATAAAGAAGCAAAAGAGAATCGTTTAGTTAGACAACAACAGTTATGAGTACATGTGAAAGCTAGTGTTCTATATTCTGTCAAGGTAAGGGTTGATAACTTCAAAGGGAAATATTTGTAGAAGAGGACTTCTACAAAATTCACTTAATAATAATACCTCTTATACCACTTCTCTTATTTGTTATTTCAATTATCATTAAAAAAAACTTTTGTAACAAATGAGTGAAATAATTATTTAATAACTATAAATCCGTAAAATAATTCAGGTTTATTATATTTAAATGGATATGTAAATAAAAATTTTGAAAATAAATTTCAAGTTTTTACTAGTATTGAATTCTTTCACGCGAAAAAAATATTACGAAAATAAAAATTATATGGTTTTCATTAGAAAAATGTTTATCTTCCAAAGACTGGGTGCAAATTCGTTTCTCAACATAACTGGGCAAGATTTATTAGTCTCGATAGCCATTTGATTTTTTATGAAATTTATGTAATATATACTACTTCGACATTTACGTTTATCTAGAGCTCAATCTATTGTCGGTGAAGTCGGCAAAGTTTTTTTTGTCCTCACAAATCCGTTCGATATCGATCGTGTCCGAGGCTGGACTTAGTTATCGTGTTTTCCATGCCTCAAGGTTGTTACATAATAGACTATAATTTACATCTGGGAAATCTTTTCTCGGATTTTAACAAACGCTTTCTCTTATAATAGACAGAATGAAGATTTTATTAGTTAAATGATTGTAAAGAAGTAATTTTCCGGAAGAAAGCATAACATAAAACGTTTAAAAGGCCAAACTTAAGTAATAAATTATAATAAATGCCAACATGTTGACACGTTTAGTACGCGCAAACGCCGTCTGCTAACATATTGGAAATCATTTTCTCGTTAGATAGAGACGTAGCAGGAGAGAGAAGTTATAACGTATAGGACAGGTAACCGCAATTTATGCTGTTCCGTATTATCATCCTGTGGGTATAATATGCGATGCATTTGCATCGCATATTATTATAGCCTCTCTGTTATACGAATAGAGAAAAATGTCAAAATAATTTAATATCATGAAACCCTTCGTGCTTTTCACATCGTTATGACATTTACACATTGTCTGCGAGTCAGTGTTAGACACAATGAATATATTATGCCATGGATAAAATACTACTATATTAATGCATGCAGCGTCGTGCATTAAAATTGACGTGCCATCAAGTCGGCAAAATTTGACACAGCGCTTCCGTAACTGTTTTATATTAGAAATTGATTTAATTTGCTACAGCAGCATCACGCGTTTGGATGTAAATGTAAGATATATTACATAAATCGTATGCTGTGTGGAAAATAAATCGTATTTTAAAGATCTCCGCCGAAATCGATACGAAAATACGATAAAGTGATACAATACGAAATCGTATCACTTCCAAGTTTCACTGAAATTTATATCTCTAAGCTTTATTCGCGATTTTTAAAATATTTGGCTCGGATTTATTCGAGCTACCGTTTTAGGCGTCGCCAATTAAAAGTTGACATTTTCGCATTGGTCACGTTCGCACGCGTGATCGTGGTGTAAAAGCATAATATATCCGTCTATATCGATCGGCCTAAATATAACGAGGCGGATTAACGAGGCCCTATGCCACATGTGGCGCGACCGCATTGTTCCGTGTTCAGCGACTAAATCCGCGAGTCGCCTTCGTCGCGAAGAAACGTTTCCATAATGTCTCAAGGATATTCTTCGCCGCTGATCGGCGCGTGTCCTTCAACATCTCGCCATTTATTAATCATTCATCAACAGCGTCAGAATAAACAGTGGCCCGATCAATACATATATATATAGCGGGTGTAAATATGTGAATGTAATTTAATATCAACGGGCAGAAGGAAGAGTTAATGGAAGGAATGTCAGATTATCGCGATTAATTCTGTATTTATAACGTGGGACGATCATTAGCGATTCTAAAGTATAGGGAATACATCATATATTTACATCATATTTGCATTTTACTTACGGGTACACTCTGTTACGTTTAAACAATTCTTCCTTCTGCTCGGGAAAAATATTTCGCTTTCTTTCTGCTGTATTTACACATGCTGGAAATATAAAACAGCATAAACTTTTATTAGTTTCATGTTTTTCAGTTTTGCTTATATGTTGATATTTGCACGATATGTTATTGTTTGTATGTGATATTTATGTTAAAAATAAACGTTGAGCTAAAATATATGTGGGCGCGCAAGTAACGCTATGGAAGTTTAAAAAAATCTTCCTCAGATGGATTTCGAAAGAGGTCCCTTTAATATGTATACTCTCGTCCCCTTTTATTATAATGCGACGCCGGTAGACGAGCTTGATAGGAAAGCGGAATACCAAAAGAGGGGGAAAAAGGAAGCAGCATAGAGTAACCGACCGACGAGAATCCCGACCCGTTTGAGAGCAAGCAGATGTGAGAGAAGATGGAAACGACGAGTTCACGGATTCGACAAGATTCATCGGATGCGAAAATAGAATGGGTCACTGGGTGGCCTGGGCGGCAATTAAACGAAACGAGAGTCTTATTTCTCCGTCCGGAAAAGATGCAACACGTGGGATTCCGTATTCGCCAAAATTAATGGCCGCGTCCTTATGTCGGATGAGAAAACAATTAATTTCCTTCGACACTAACTTTTATTTTACATCTTGGACTTTGTGTTTTACATTTTATATTTTAATTTATCATAAGTTTATATTAAGGATCTCTTTTATACAAATTTGATTCTTAAAAACGTACGATTGACATACATGACAAGTAAGCGCTCCTTTCTTCTTTTTCTTTTTATTACGTCAATATAGAGTGGAATTTATTAGTAATTGATTTAATTTCTTCTTAATTATTGAATGTTTGAAAAATAATTTTTATAGAAAAATTGACTTATTATTTTTATTGTATTTTTATAAAAATAACTCTTTTTATATATAAATTTGTTTTATTTTAGCTTAATGTTTGTTTCGGAAAAAATTTTACATATATAATGGATGTTCTTATCAATTGAGGATATAATAATTTATTTGTATTAGGTAACGCTCCTTTAATTTTCTAGAATTTTATTTGTTCATCTTTTTATCTCTATATCATTATGTATGACAGAATATGTTTGTTATTATAGTGCACTTGAAAAGGACCCAAAACCTAGGGTCGAAACGTCGTATGTACCGTTTTTAATTTGAAATATACGGTTTGCCAGTTGTTGTCGATGAAATTTGAATTTATTGTTTGAATATTACTGGCGGTCCAACTATTTGTTTACATTGTGAATTAATTTCCTTTTTGCGTTTTCATTATACAAAAATTATTCTTCAGAAATAATCCATTATCTGCTGTTACATGTTTACTGAAGCATCTTATGAGGATTATTAATAGCGATTATATAAAATATTCATAAAAAGATGAACTTGCTTTAATGATAAACTTTATTGTGCAAATCAATTTTATCATCGTGGCGCTTAAATATTTAGCGAGTACGAATTAAATATCTTCGTCATTTCCAGTGCTGTGCGTTATTATGGCACAGAATGCGAACAATAAAAGAATAATTAAGAATGCCAGATACAAGTGCTGCATTATACATTTTTTCTATCGGTGACAGCACAATAACGCTCCCTAAATCGATCGTCTTCATGTAGCCACGGCCCCGGATAGCAGCTGCAACTCCAGATGAATTACAGTGGCGTGTGAACATTCATGAGATGAGGGACGGTATTGTCGGCACTTAGACATGAACAGATTCACATCCCACGGTGCTTATATATGCACGGGCATAAGATCGACCCACGTACAGAAAAGCAACTTGAAGATTATACAGCTGATTCGCGTTATTAGTCACTCACTTCGCTTTTGTCACTTTTATTTGAACAAAGCGGACAGGAATAATTCGTAAATAAATTCGAGATTTCTCGACACGAATTTATTAACCCATCCTTTTTATCGTTATTAAAAACACAATTTTAATTAAAGTCAGATATAACGTTGAAGAGTTAATTGGAATATGTTTGTAATTATAAAGATATAAAGATGTGTTGTGGAAATAAAATTTATTAAATATATTTACTTTTGCGTAAATATCAATTTCAACTCTCTCAAATATTGTTATTTAAGCCAATTATTAAATAAAACGATATATAAATTTTGAGTCTTCCGATTATATACTTTGATGTACAATATTGTAAAAAATTTATTTTAGAATGGAAAGTAATGTGTAATAAATGTGGAAAATCTATGGATTAAGGATGTCTAATATGTCGCAATACGAGTCGATAGCAATCAGATCAAATGTTCGGCGATAGTAATTAGATTTTACTTGCAAATAAGATAAGACATCATTTTTATTTAATAATAAGACGTCTCTATTTCGCGACAGGATGAATAGATATTTTTGCAGAAATCAAATTTGGCTTCGTTTTATAATTTAGATGTTTTCATATTCAGATAGTTTCAAAAAGGATAGGATTTCAACAAGATCTTGTAATCCAGAATAACAAATAAGCTTGCAACTGTTGCTAATTTAATTAGTCTTTCTTTTCGAATATATTAAAGATTATTAATTTCATCAAATCAAAGATATTAAAGCTAAGATTATTTTGCAACATTTGTGGACTTTATTATAAGAAAATATTTTAAATATTTTTGCTAACATAATTTGTAGTAGCTAATGTGATATAAATTTTAAAAATTATATATTTATAAATTTAATAAAATATATACTGAGAGACTGCTATTTTTAATATTATTAATTTTTTAATAGTATTTAATAAAATTTACAAAAAATATATGCACGATGCATATAAGGTAATCTTAAACGATGCTTCAAATATTGAAGCTATCACGTCACCGCTCAATTATCGAAGTTCAGACACTGCCAACATTCTCAACATGTTTCGTGCACATATTACGTGTGGTTCATAGACGCCATACTAGTTTCGATGTCGCGGGAATTCGCGCAGAATGTAATTTTCGCGTTTTATCGTCGCGTTTTATCGTCGCACGGTGTAGAAGAATATTAGCCAAAAATATTACAAGATCGTAAAAAGTCAAGCGAGACATTTCTTGCGAGTCACATGCGTATCACGAGCCAATCTTGAGCCGTTCGCTACCGTGAGAGAGAGAATTAATTTCGCACTCGTGTTTTTTTTCATCCCTGCCGCCGACAGTTTAATGCGTTTTTTGCACGTTCCATTCTCAGGTTCCCGATGCTAATGGAAGAAAGGAAGGGCGCAGGAAAAGCCCGCCGGAGGCTGGGATCGATCGAAGACTCCACTTGCTCTCTCTCGGCACCGCGTCGAGAGAGATGAACGAGAATTATTTCTTTCGACGTTTCTCTGTCGTCCGTGCACACCTTTTCTTCTTCGACCTTTTCTTCTTCGAAACGACACGATATTAGCTTGTTCAGCAGGTTCTTCCGGAAAATTACACGCGATTTCTCGTAAAGGTTTCCGCAGCGACGGACCAGAGGGATTCAAACAGAATACCGAAGTGAATAAACCCGTGTACGATTAATATTGTTAATTTTCATAGAGCGGAAGTTAAAACTAAACTTTAATATTATTTGTCCGCAGAGAGAGAGATAGAGAAAGAGCCGAGTACCATCATACGAGATTATTAATCGCGTGGGCATCAACAGGAATATTTTACAACCAAATCCTGCGTAATTAAAAGCCCTTTTTTAATTGCGGGAGATTATAAAGTTCAAATCCGATGGATGCGGGCGTTCTAATATGAAAAAAGGGTGTCGAAAGTCTATTCAAGTAGAACAAATGTGATACGCTATATTTATAAATTATACTTTTATAGTTTAAATGTGTCATAATTATTTTTATAAGCGGTATAAAATAAAGAGAAACACCGGCAATTTCCTTGTGTTCTGCGTGTAATATAATGTGAATTTATTTCCTCTATTTTGCCAACGACAATAGGCTACTATCGAGTGATGCGCGCAATGCGAATCGTCGTCGGTGTAAAAACGTCGTCGGCGTAATTTACAGCGTACCCAGCTCGCCCATGATTGCGAATCTTGCGCGAGACGGGAACAATGGATTGATGTAAGCTCGACAAGCATTCGCACACGTACGTTCGCAGGAGAGCGTGTCTAGCAGCATGCGTTTACTTGGACAGGGGTAAACGGAGACAGAGAGGCACGAATGTGGGCAGTCGGCCAGAGAAGCATCTAGCTCTTTGAGATTCTTCCGCTTGCGAGGGCAATGACTTATTCGACGCCATCGTGAACGCGACACGCGCGTGTAAAAACGGACGTACGCATGCACGCACACACGCATGCGGAATCGCGACACGGAATCGCGCGTAAGCGCATTCGAGTACGGATTTAATTGACCCCGTCGGAAAAAAAATGCGAATAAAGGCGACTGCAATTCGCAGCACGTCGTTCTTATGTGATATGCGTTTTTAACAAGGCCAACGTACTTTTTTTTCCTAGGATGGCTTCATCGCATTCACGAACATGCGCTGCGGTCGCTAAACCACAAAACAGACGGCAACAAGACGAAATGATGATTTAATTTAAAATTGGTGTGGACGTTGTGTGCGTTATTAAGTTTTTGCGGTGATAAAATGTTATCCATGACTTTTATATAATTGAACTCCATAAATTTTTAATTCTTATAAAAATGTACCCATATTATGTATTACAGAATGTTTTTTATATAAATTTTCTCTCAGTAGTTATTATATATTATTTTATTAAATTTTACTACGTGTATTATGATATAAATAACTTTATAATAAATATTGACTTCTCATTATGTGATAATTAACTAAAATTAATGAGTATCCTCATAATTTAAATACGTTAAGGCATTGATTATAAAGATTGCATTTTATATAAAATGAAAATTGAATTTTATATAAAAGTTTATGTGTAATAATATATTTAAGGAATTGCATAAAGAAGTAATTGCGGATCAGATCTCCGGAATGTCGCCGTAAATATCGCCGGGCAATCGAGAAGTCTGGCAGAGCTGGTACGAGTTTCGTTTAATTAATTAATCGACGTACCGAATGATTCATTGTAAAATATCGCAAAGCGATGAACGCGAAAACAAATTACGGCGTGAGGGAAACTTGTTGCCGTGCCGTGACGATTATGAATGATTTACGCGATATTTGCGCGACGATGACACGCTGCACCCCGCACTGTCATAACGTTAATTAATGCGGGATTCTCGCAAATGCACGCATTGCGATAATGGATCAATTACTACAAAAGCTTCGAGGGTTTACATGACGCTCGCGAAATCGGCATAAAGGTGGCTCCCCCTTCGTGTTGCATTTTTAGCCAATCGATAATAAGATTCTGCAACAGTGTCGTGACTGCAGAATGAGCTGTCGCTATTCCAGCTTGACTATTTCGCCTAAAGAAGCACGATAATCGGAGTGCACAGTGACGAATTCTCAGTGACGTCACTGAGAACGTGTAAGAGAACGCGTGTCTTAATCTGTGGGCAAAATTTTTCGCCAAACATATTCGGTTATCTTATTCGTAAAATGGATACGGTAGACAATACGTTATTGCAAGAATAATGATTCGTCGCTCTCGTAAAAATGCCATCCTCTGTTACGTCAAAAGGTTTTTCATCAAAGTGTTGACCTATTTCCAGCTGACGCTATATGAATGCGTTTTATATTTAATCTTTTTAAGTTTTTTCTATCTTCACTTTAAAGGGGATGTTATTCACAATTTAGCTACCCCGAATAATAAATTGTCTTCTAAAGATATCGCACTTCTTTCTTCTAAAAAATAAACTCATTTCTGACTGACGCTACACAGAAATGTCTCATATTTCGTAATCTTTTCCGTTCATTTCCGTTCATTTCGCGGAGTTAACGATTCCCTTTTAAAGGGTTAATCCATTTTCGACTATCATTGGACGAACGCCTGCTTACATATGGTAATCTCTTTGACCGCAAGCTGGCTACAGATAATTAGGTCAAACACATGTGCTAAAATATTCTGCAAATATCCGCAACCTCGCAATTGCGGAAACGGTTAACGTCGGGCGCACCAGGTCGCGTCCCACGACCTGATTTCGAGAGGACAGCCTTCGCGCAAGGACGCGCGTGACGTGACAGTCGCGACGATCTTGGCCAGGATAACGTTCCATTTCCACGGTTTTCCAAGAACATCTTTTCGCATTTTAATCGCGAAATAAAATCCTTCGATGTGGTTCCTATAAGCAATCCGTACAGTATTCGTGCGGGACCAATGGAATCCGATAATCGAATCCTACGATGACGCGACCACACACGCACGCGGAGACGCGGCACCCGCGCTCGCGAGGCTAAACCGAGCATCGCGAATCGACCGGTCCGCAGAGGAGAGCGGTAGTTCTCGACTGACCTGATTCTCCGAGTTGAGCAGCTTGAGTTGCTCATTGATGAGGCTGTACTTGGTGCTCTCCTCCTTGCGCAAAGCTCGCTCCTTCTTCAGCTCTGGACTCCAGAAGGTTTTGATGCTGTGCATCGAGCTGCCGAGCTTCTGGTTCGTCAACTCGAGCTCCTTCTTCAGGTTGCCGAGCTCGCGCTGCAGATCGTTGTTCTGATGCTGAAGCTCCCCGATGTAGCCGCCGCCGTCGCGCAGCATGTGCGGATTCGGGCTCTGACGCGCCGACCTGGAGCCGTATAGTTCGTCCTCCAGGTAGAGTCCGCGATCGCGGCTACGCTCGCGGCTCGGCTCGCGTATCGGCACGAATTCCCGATCATGATCGAGAACGCCAGCGGAGGCACGATCGAGGCTGGTGTAACGCGCTACCATGCCCGCCGAGCTGGACATGGCGGGTCTCGAGGCGCTTCTGGATCGGTGATGTCCGCCCCCACCGCCCCCGGTCGACATACTCCTGCCCCTCTCCTCGAGCATCACGGGACTGCCGAGGTCCTCGTCGCGGGAGTAGTACGGGCTGCCCAGCTGATGGTGATGGTAGCCGCCGCTGCCGTAACCTAGGTGCTCTGGCGAATTGTTACCGCTGCGTGTTCCCCGTTGCTTGCGACCACTGAGCGGACTGCCACGACCGCTAGCATAACTTCGCGACGGACTACGATCAACGGTCGGCAGTTCACCCACGCGACGACCGCTGCGTGGCGAACGTGTGCCACCACCGGGACCAACCACTCCACTGCTCGAGTAAAGGTCCCGTGACATTCTACGGGAAACCTCGGCGTGTAGCCGTACCTCGTCCTCCTCCTCGTAGGCGCGAGAGAACGTCTTGAATTAGTGTCGTCGTCTCGTCGGTATTCCGTCGGCGCTCGTCGTCTTCCTCCTCTACGATCGTCCGTTTCTCTCGCTTTCGCTTTGTGCGATTAATAATCTACGCGTTTTCCTCTTTCTCGACTTAGTGACTCAGCGGTCTGTCCGTGTCCTCGGCGATGCTCGTTTCCCGATTTCCCAAGAGAATCCTGTACAATCCGAACCTCGAAGTTTCCGCAGTCGCTTTGTCACGCCTCGCGATCGTTCTCCTGTCTCGCGCCACCCTCGTTCGTCTTCACGCTCATATCAGCCCGATTGTCCGCACGGGTGATTCGGTCAACGAGCGTTTTCCCGTTCGATCGCAGCGGGACGTCCGTCCGGTCTATCCGAGCTTTCAGTTAGGGTAACAGCCGCAGGTTGGAGGTGTGCTGCTTCGCGCGCCGGAATCTCGACGATCGCCTCTCTCTGGGCGACTCGATCTTCGCTTCGTTCCCAACTTCGTGCTCCAGCATCCGGTTATGGCCGACGATGACGATGACGACGACGATACGTTTCCGATCTCCTTGCGTCTCCGCGATCTTCTACGCCAAATCGCGGACACGACAACGGCGTGTCCTGGGATGCGCGCGAACGTTTCTACTCTACGTGCGATGGCGTGTTCGCGAACGACGTGCATTGACGAGGACGTGATTGTCTCGGTCCTCGTTCTCTCTACGCGAGAGACGGCTGCCGCGTATCGTCGATCTCAGCGGAGGCCACCGGTTCGGTCCCTTCTCTGCCGGTCGATCGACCTCATCCTCGCATCGCGATGATCCTCCGCCCGATCGATCCTCTCTCCACCCACCGTCACACCGTCACCGCCACCTCGCCTCCTCACCGAATACAACTCTTCCGCGCTTCTGGCTGGCGTACTACTACTAGCGGATAGTACTACTACGCGCGTGGGTCACTTCGTACTCGGCGGCGGCGTACGGCGAGGTCACGACCCTCGTCGGCCCGAGAATCGATCTTTGACCTTCTTTCGGCGGCGTAGCCCATCGAGCGAGGGCGAATAGAGATCGAGGGGGAGAGAGAGAGAAAAAGGGGTAGTCGATTCCCTCTTCCTCCACTTTCCTGTCTTCCTGAGCCGACACCACGCGAACGAACGAACGAATTCTCTCGCGTACCCTCTCTCGTTCTCTCTTCCGGTCTCTCTCGCTCTCTCCCTCGGCCTCCGGTCGCGGCGCTCCGGATCCAAGAACCGCCCTTTCGCGAGCCAGCCAAGTCGACGAACCGAGCCGGCTATGTTCCCTTCCTCGCGGACCTCTTTCCACCCTCGTGTGCCGGCGGCTCGCTCGCTCGCACGCGCGTACTCGCGCCTGCGTGCGTACGTATGCGCGCGTACCAAACGCGTGTGTCTCGCTTCCGTCGCGTGCGCTCGTCGTCGGCGCACTACACACACTCGCACCCTCGGGGAGGAGGAGGAGGAGGAATATATCTCTCCTTCTCTCTTTACACGTCGCGCACCGCCGTTCCCGTTTCGCGAAACCAGCGCCTAAGGTCCCTCCTTATCGATCTCATTCTCTCGTCTCTCTCTCTTTCAGTCTCTTTTTCTCCCTTCCTGCGGTCCCGTCGTCGTCTCGCCGTCCGTGCCTCGTGGACGATGCCCGACGTCGTTCCGCCCGGCTTCCGGTGAGACACGACGGCAACGCGAGACGGACGGCGAATCAACCACCGACCAACCGATCCAATCGACCAACCGCACTACACTATCCACCGTCCACTACCGGAGCACAGCCACTTCCGTGCACTGACGCTGCCACCGCCGCCGCCGCTACCGCCACCGGCGTTCGCCGCCACCCTCGCGCTTACCCACCCTCTCTGTGTCTTTTCCCCGCTCGCTCTTTTCTCCGCCCTCTCTCACCTTCTCTATCTCTATCCTCCTCGTTCGCGCAGTCGAACACGGGCCAGCCACCCCGTACCCACACACACACGTATATACACTTGCGATTGCGCGATCCCGTGATTACTCCCCCGTTCGGCGGCGCGTAGACGTGTTCGTATGCATGTGTACACCAACGACCAACGACCACCACCGTCGCGGAGGAGCCTCGGCGCGCGACGGATCCGCGCGCACTGAGAGAGTGCTCTAATGCCGGCTACGACCGAGCGAGAGAGGCCACCCTTTGCTACCACTACCATCACTAACCACCACCACAATCTTTGCCGGCTCTTCCATCATTGGCGCCACCTTCGTGGAAGCGTCACCGCGAGTTGCGTCCCTACCCCGCGAGTATGCCCTACGTACAACGTCACTATAATCAGTACACACACACACACACACACACACACACATACGTACACACGTTGGAGGGCGAAGGTAAAAGCATCGGCAGCGCCACCGACCGACGTCACCAACGTCATCGCGACGGCCACGACGCCGAGGCGTACCACCCGCTCGATTTCCCCGTCAACCCCCTCGCTACCCCGATCACACCCCTTCACCGTTGATCACTCCCGACTACCCCACCGCACCGGCGGCGCGGCTGGCTCTATGGTGGGCACCCCTCCTTCAGGGTGGTTCTCCAACGCGCAGTAGCACGCGCAAATCCATGTGTAGGCGATAGTGCAGGGTACCATGCACGCGCGATGCCACTGGGTGGCAAACTTCGAAAAGAAAATTTCAGATTTTAAGAATTTTTGAATATGTGTAAGTAATAAGAGAATAAAACGAAAACATAGAATTTGAGAAATTGATAAAATAATTTAGTTTAGGACCAATAGGACTAAAGAATTTTGTTAAGTTATTTTTAGAGAACAACGTCAGTCACTACCTATTTGAGATAAATTGATGACAATAAACTTCTTCAGATTAATAATTAGAATAAAGCAATATATATAACACATGATCTGCGGAATCTAAATAATAGTTAATTATAAGTTAATTTTATTTCTACTATAAGATAGATTTAAAGAATTATTTTAAAGAGTATGTGCATCAGATATTATTTACTTCAATATGATTTCATAGCAATTTCGAAATATTGATAATAGCATATTTAAAGAAGTTAATTTATTAGAAAATCAATATTCCCTTTCCAAAAAGATTTATTATGAAATATTTAGCAAAATTGATTGTAAGATATCAGAAATAAAGTTATTAGCTATAGAAAACACACACACACAGCTGTTCTAATTATATAAAGAAAAGATCAAGTATATATTAATAAAATATTATCTTAAATTTTCTTTCTTTCTTCAAAGACTTATTTTTAACTTGAAAAGTAATAGAAAACTTTTAATTGCAGATAGTAAAAGTTTTTTGTTCACTAGTACGTTAAATTTTAGATATTTCCCAACACGATTCTAACGTATATACTTAAATGTGTTTTAACATTATTATTATTACACTGCTACATTTTATTAAACGACTATTTATCTTCGTATCAATTCTTTAGAAATTTATTAATAATGTATGTGTCAGAAAAAGATGTTCCATAATTCATGAAATTTGCAGATTTAAAATGATCTTAGACAGGGGTTGTGTTACCGCTTGTCGCTGTAGCAATTTTTAATAAAAATAGCTTTACGTAAGAAAGAGTAACCAGTGCGCGAATCTCCTTGGGGCACCCCATATTCCAACCCTGAATGCACGTTCCGTTTGGATTTTCTTCTCCCTTCTCCCCCTGACGACCGTCGACCCAGCGTACGAGCGTCGCAATCAATGAAGCTACGATTCACCGAGCAGTAGCGTATCATTGTGGAATTGGATTAAGGCGGTCTCTTCTGATAAAAGTGATACCAAATGTACAACGATGGCGCAAGTTGTTACCGCTTGGAAAAAAAATTTACGACGTACCGAACGTTCGATTAACACGTGGTTCCGACTGGGTATTAACGTGTAGCCTGCTCTTAAAAGTTGTAGTCTTTTATCGCGCCAAATGCAATTGTACATGTAAACTTAGCATATAAATTATGTAATATGTTTTAAAATGTGCAATATTAAAGTATACTTACAAAAATTTAACGAATAAAAATTTTTTGGGGATTTAAAAATATTTATAAAAATTTTCAAAATTTATGATTTTTATAATAATCTTTTTTAGTTTAATTAATATAATGTGTATATAACTTACAGTTAGATTATTTTATTTTATTTTGACATGCATTTTTGCTTTGTGAGCAAAAGAAAAAGTCAGAAACTAATATGCTGAGTGCTGGTGAGTTGACTTATAAATAAATAACTACATTTGTTGGAAAAATCCCAGAATAGCAGTAAATCACATACGTATATGTACAAGTAACACATAGAATACAAGTCCGTGATGCTAATAACACGACTCTATAATTACAATGCCTGCCAAAGTGTTCTATACAATCCCGGACATATGAACGCAGTTTTATATTGCGTTTTGCCTTGAATATAATTACGTTTATGATTATATGTTATTATAGTGATTTCAAATCATGTTAGCGAAGAAAATCCATTGATCCGATTGAAAAAGCAGATATAAATAGATATAAGGTATCAAGTTAAGGATTAGTCGTAATTTCTAACAATAAGATTTATCTTTTACTACATTGCTCTCACTTTATTTCATTTTATTCCCGGATTCGATTGTACTGACTCATCCGATTGACCCACATCTCCTAAATACGGAGGATTACGCGAAGAACGATTAATCAAGCAGGAAAGGGCGTGTTTTTGTGTAACGTTTGCTCGAGAGCACATCGAGATGTGATACTCGAAACGAGTCGAAACAATATTATCCGTCCCGATATAAGCTTAATGGTGTTAAATAGAAAAATCATGTCCATTAGAAAAATCATGTCTATTAGAAAAATCATCGATATTATCAAACTATTGATTGCTACGCCATAATAATAATTCGCGACGTCGATACCGAAGCAATCGAGAGACCATTGATCTTTGCACTCGACCGTTTGTAGCTTTCTGGTAATGTTTCGATAGTGATACAATTGTGATAAAGCGATCTCGCGCCCACAAGATACGCGGCATCATTTGTAAATAATGTATGGTCGATAAACCGCGGGATTTTCTTACGCATGTCACTCTTATCAAGAAGAACAGATATTAACATATTTAAAGCTACGGTAATTAATAGATATTACAATACTTTTGCTCTGTCGTGTTTAATTCTTGTTAAAGTGTAAGTTAAAATACATACAAAAATTAATTAAAAACGTTATAAATTAATAGACTCGAGATAATATTAAGAATAAATGTTGATGATAGAAAGGCTCTCGGATATAAAATCAAGATAATATAAAAAAAGCCAATGTGAGCCAACGCCGTTGTTGGGGCGAAATAACTAATATTAAGAGTTTTTTTCGACTAAAAAACACTTTTTATTATATCATATCTTTGATAAGAGATAATTACGAATCTATCAACATGTAAAGATAATCAATTAATATCGCGTTAAAAACAATAACAACTTTATAACAAAAATATTGGGCAAATATAGATAAAACTCAAGATCGAAGATTCTTAAAGATTTGTGTTTAGTGATTAATATCATTTCTCAACTAATTAAAAGTGTTTTTGTCAACGCTAAAGTAATCTGATATTGTAAGCTCTTCTCTTTTTGATTACGTTAAAATTTACAATAAAAATTTTTGAAAGCTTATTTTAGATGTTTTTTGGAACCCTATATGATTTTTATTTGATGTGAAGATAGATTAAAATCTGACAATCAGAAATAAAATATCAATTTCAATTTGTATATATAATGGAAACTTTTTAATTATTATCTTACCTACAAAATCTATTTTGCTTAACCTTATATCCTAAAATTATTTATTTATTTATCTATTATCGATAAATGTCAATCTCCAAAAATGACAAAGAAATATGGAAAAGATAACTTGACTTCTCTGTTACCTAATCGACTACATTGCAAAATAAAAAATCAATTGTACCAACATGAAAAATAGAAATATCGCAAAGCAAGTATGCGTTTATATAACATTTATAAATATATTTATAAAGATAAAGAGCACAAATTTTATGATTCTTTTAATTTCTCTTATTTCCTCTCTTTTTTTAAAAACCAATTAATTATAATTAACTAATTTCCCCGTTGCTTATTTATTATACAGCATGCGATAAGACTTTTTGGACGTGCGGCTAAGATTTAAGGATAAACGGGAACTGCGGCAGCCAGAAGGACTGGTTATTCTCACTTGACCGTGAGGCTCTCTCGGGGACCAAAGTGATAAAACTTAAGTGGCGCAGGCTAAGGTCGTTACCACTATCGTATGTACGTGCGTTCTCCGACATCCTGCGATCGTCAGTAGACGATGATCGCTCGCTGGCGTCGCATCGTTCCTCGATCGCGCACCTGAATCGTTCTCTTCAATTAGTTATAATAGACATGTGGATCGTTCGGATTGTTTTGGTGTTGGCCGCCGTGCTTTGCCAGGTCTCTTCGTTACATTCGGACGCGGGCCCATGGGTCCAGGCCACGAGGGGCGAACTCTGGCCCTTGCCGAAAGCGCGTATGGTCAAAGAAGACTTCTATTTATTGCGACCGTCAAATTTTGATTTCCGTGTAAGTCTTCTTATTTTCTTTCCTTTTTACACTACTCCAAACCATCGAATTATTTTAACGGTCATCATTCTGTTTTGACAAAGAAAATGGATGTAATCAGTTTTTAGACCTTTTCGTATGGGTGTTTATACTGAATTGTTTAGACAAATGAGGGGTTTTATTGTATGTACACACGAAAATAGAACTTGCACATGTATCGGGGCACATTCTCTCACAGCGCGTATAATATATAATAAGTACTATAATATGATAGATAAAATTATAATTATAATAAGTAATATGCAACTACAATACACAAAGTATAGTAGTGATAGAAATAGTAATTGCTATTTGTTTCGAATAACTAATAGTTAAAACGCACGAATATTTAAACAGAAGCACGCGCTGTGAATATGTCCCGATATATATGCAAGTTCAGACCCAGGTCACACACATATGACTAATATTTACGTCAAAATGACGTATTTTGCTACCTGGGGATGATTAGGCATTTCTGTACAATTATGTCATTTTTATACTTTGCAGCGTTTTCTTAATAACAAATTCGCACGCGCGGAACGGCTATTTTAATGAAACTGTTATTTTGTCGAACGCAAAAGCGCAGAGCGCAATAAAACAACAATTACGATATTTATTAATAATTTTAAATATTTTATATATTTTAACGTAAATTTGATACAATTAATAGATATAATATATATTATTTCTATTATATTATAAAAAATATTAATTTTCTGTATTTGAAAATGCTTTTCGTATTGCAATTTTGAACGTAAAAGTTCACTAAAAAGTATTTTTCTTAATGCATATAATTATATTTTAATTTCTATGACTCGTTAAAAGGTCAATAAACGAGCAACGGATTTAAAATTTATTTTCTAATTAGTAGTGTGACAGGAACGTTTTGACTTTCAAAGAGGTAATATAAATTCTAATCCCTACGTAAGTCAAAAATGAAACATAATAAATATGAACATATTAAAAGGTCACATCAAGATTGAAGTCAGAATGATAAAATAAAGTAAACGCAATGCTGTACACAAGATGTAATGGATAAAACTAACAGTAAAACCAAAAGGTTGTCAATTTTGTACATACAAGCCACTTTCCTAATTAATTCTATGATTGATTTTTCATTTATCTTTTCGGCATTATATGTCTGCTTCTTCATTGAATATTGCTATTAGCTCTTCAAAAGTAACGTAAATTAAAATTAATTTTGAACAAGTAATGAAAAATTTTATTAAGAAAATTAATTTTAAATAAGAAATTAATTATCTTAATTTCTCTGTTTGATTATTTCCTTTTGGAGTTTTATAAAATATTATCCTATATATAAAATTTTATATTATTTTAAATAATTTAATATATATATATTTTTTTTATTCGCAAAGGTGACCGGCGAGATATGCGATATCGTGACCGAGGCGATAGAACGATACACCAGAATTATTTTGACGGAGGCAAGGATAGGAAGACTAGTCACGGAAGGACAGCCAAGAACATCCGTTCGAGACGATCCTCATTTTAAAGGCACTCTTGAGGCCCTAAGCATCCGTCTGGTGCAGCCTTGTGAGCAGAACGGCGAACATTGGCCACATTTGTCTATGAATGAATCTTGTAAGTTTGTACAAAATTAAATCAAACTTTTTTAAATTTATTAATTTGAATGACGCAATAAGGTATATTTATTAAATAATAAAAATATTAAAAAATAATTCAGCTAGTTATTTATATATGTGCACTTCAACGTTTCAAATAGATTTAAAAATAGATAAAATAAATGTAATTATTTCATTAATTAACGGATGGCAGAAAACCTGCAACTTTTGTTACAAGTCTGTCGTAACTCTAATGCATATTTCATGTGCAGAGACTCTCTTTGCATGTGCAGCATGCATTACAAAGTAATAGGTAGTGCACCAACAAATTAATTGAATGATGCCAGTGAGCAGCAGCTCACTCGTAACCCCGACCTAACATTCGCCGATTTGCGTCGATAACGGGCTTGCGTGCGCATAAATTGGATTTTTGCAGTCTTTAATAACCTCTTAATAATAATAATATCTTCTTATCAGCGATATTAAACCGATTCAACATCGATTTGATGATTTTTGAAAGGCTCCATTAAATGGTACATTGACTAACAAACAATAATAATAATAAGTAAACGGTAAAAGATCATTAAGGCCCAGTTCCACAATCTCCAGTTAACTTAACCGGCCGGTTATTCCATTGGAATTGACCAATCGCATTTGTTAATTTTGCTTAACGACAAATGCGATTGGTCAATTCCAATGGAATAACCGGTCGGTTAAGTTAACTGGAGATTGTGGAACTGGGCTTAAGTTATCTAATTCAAATTTGATCCATATCTAACGAAGATAGAGATAAGAGATTTATTTTTTCCAATTGATTAATTTTCATATTTTATATTTTTTTATATTTTAAAAGAGGTAATTTTTTTTAAAATAAATTTTGCATTTAAAGTTGCAATATAGAAAGTAATTTCATATACAAAGAATTAATATCTATTATAAATATATAATATATTTAGTTTAAAAATTATTGAATATATAAAATATATTTAATTTTTTACAATTTTCCTATGTGTTTACAATACTTAATAGGCAATTAATAGTTTTCTCAATATATTCTTTGTGATATTTGGGGTTTTCGAAACAACGGTCGATCAATTTATAACTAATCGCGGTGGGAATTACAATTAATTTAGTCCGATTAAACCAAGAAGATTCCGCGACGGGGAATGACGAATGCAGACCGAACACGCGCAAGACTTTCGAGCGAGTTGAGCAATAGTAGCGCAATCAGCAAAACGATTGAAACGAAGGCGGACAATAAGACAACTCTGATCTGCTTCCTAGTTTCTTATCGTAAAGCTAAATGCCGTAAGGTCGTAACTGCCGATTAACGAGCTAAATTCTATAATTTTATCCGTGCTCATCTTTCTCGACCGAGTCGATTTAGCAAGACGCTTGACATTGCGGTACACGCCTTTTGCAGATAAGCTCGAGATAAACGAGACTTCATCGGTCGCCGTTCTATGGGCCGAATCTGTATGGGGACTCCTTCGTGGTTTCGAGACTTTTTCGCAGATATTGGCACCGTCCGGCGATGGCCCGACTGTAAGTATTTGAATACTTATTTTTAATGTTTATTTTATGTCTTTTTATCTTAAATAAAATAGATTTTCTATGCAAAATGTAAAAGAATGAAACGCAAAGTTACTCGATAAAAACGCGGAAATAATGCTTTATTTTGCTTACATACACAGAAAAAGAAATGCTGTTGCTTCAATTAAAGTGATACGTCACGGACCTGTCTCTTATACACATCTAGATGTGTATAAGAGACAGATATTATCGCTTTTCCTGAATTGACTTCACGACTTTTTCTTAATATACATATAATCCGGTTCGGTAGAAATAGATATATATAAATTATCGGTAGCTTTAATGTTAATCTCTAGCTTATTAATATCTCTTTAGCAATGTAAATTAATCCATTCGTGTATCTGTTAGATTCCACCGGAAAACCGAACGGTAAACTAGGCCCGATGGACCCGACGAACCCGGCGCTGTACGAGTTCGTACGGGATTTGTTCTTCGAAATCGTGCAAGTATTCCCGGATCAATATATTCACCTGGGTGGCGACGAAGTACCCTTCGATTGCTGGGGCAGCAATCCGAGAATTGTCGAATACATGAAGACGCACAATATGTCTAAGAAGTACGAGCTGCTCGAGAACGAATATATAGCCAAGATACTTGCGATTAGCAGTTCGCTAGATGCCGACACTATTGTATGGCAAGAGGTAAATATATACTCCGCTTTTATTTTTTTTACAATCAAAAATTTGATTATTAAAAAAGTTAATAGAAATGCCTTCGTACACGATACGATTATTATTATAAGCATTATATCGCTTACTATTACATGAGCTTTTATTATATGTAAATTTATAGGTTTTCGATAATGGCGTTGTACTGCCAGCAACCACCGTAGTGCACGTTTGGAAACTGCAACTTTGGCAAAAGGAACTGGAGAGAGCGACAATGGCAGGACATCCAGTCCTGCTCTCATCCTGCTGGCTGTCTCTTATACACATCTAGATGTGTATAAGAGACAGGAAAAAGAAATGCTGTTGCTTCAATTAAAGTGATACGTCACGGGCTGCCACAAACATAAATAGTTAATTCAATTGTATTATGATTGGACCAAATATCTAGATTATTCTTTTAATAGATTATTAAAAGAATAAAAAAAATAAATTTTTATATATAAAAAATATATAAATTTATTATTAAAAGAATAATCTAGATATTTGGTCCAATCATAATACAATTGAATTAACTATTTATGGCAGCCCGTGACGTATCACTTTAATTGAGGCAACAGCATTTTTTTCTCAGTGTACTCTCGTAAAAAACATCGATGATTTTGCTCTAAAACTTGTCAACAAGAAAACAACTTTCAGAATGCAGCGCTTATAATATTTTTCTTACATCGCAATTTTTCTATACGGATATTATGATATCTCATTAAAATCATTGAACCAACGTGAGTTTAATCGCACGTTACAGTTGAAAGTAAAATGCCAGATCATCCTGGACGAGCCAAAACTACCGCACCGCGGCCTCCTGCTCGATACCTCTCGTCATTATCTACCCCTATCTGATATACTGTTGACACTAGACGCTATGTCGTACAACAAGCTAAACGTCCTTCATTGGCACATCGTCGACGACAACAGTTTCCCGTATCAGAGCACTAGGTATCCCAACCTGTCCGCCAAAGGCGCTTACCATCACTCGATGATCTACACGCCCAATGACGTGCAAAACGTCGTCGATTATGCGAGATTACGGGGGATCCGAGTGATGCCCGAGTTCGACACACCTGGACACACTAGATCATGGGGTCAGGCCTATCCAGAATTACTGACGACATGTTATGGTAAATGAAGATAACATAATTCATTAATCAGTAATGATGCTCTAATAGAAGTCTAAGCGTTCAGAGATAAACAATGATTTTAAAAGATTTAACACTAAACCTATCACCGCCGGTCAAATGACCGTTTTTAAACTTTTGATAAAAATTCTGCTTTCAATGTTATCGCTTTTCCTCAATTGACTTCACGACTTTTTCTTAATATACATATAATCCGGTTCGGTAGAAATAGGTATATATAAATTATCGGTAGCTTTAATGTTAATCTCTAGCTTATTAATATCTCTTTAGCAATGTAAATTAATCCATTCGTGTATCTGTTAGATTCCTCCGGAAAACCGAACGGTAAACTAGGCCCGATGGACCCGACGAACCCGGCGCTGTACGAGTTCGTACGGGATTTGTTCTTCGAAATCGTGCAAGTATTCCCGGATCAATATATTCACCTGGGTGGCGACGAAGTACCCTTCGATTGCTGGGGCAGCAATCCGAGAATTGTCGAATACATGAAGACGCACAATATGTCTAAGAAGTACGAGCTGCTCGAGAACGAATATATAGCCAAGATACTTGCGATTAGCAGTTCGCTAGATGCCGACACTATTGTATGGCAAGAGGTAAATATATACTCCACTTTTATTTTTTTTACAATCAAAAATTTGATTATTAAAAAAGTTAATAGAAATGCCTTCGTACACGATACGATTATTATTATAAGCATTATATCGCTTACTATTACATGAGCTTTTATTATATGTAAATTTATAGGTTTTCGATAATGGCGTTGTACTGCCAGCAACCACCGTAGTGCACGTTTGGAAACTGCAACTTTGGCAAAAGGAACTGGAGAGAGCGACAATGGCAGGACATCCAGTCCTGCTCTCATCCTGCTGGTACCTAGACCACATTGCCGGCGGCGGAGACTGGCAGAAGTATTACAATTGCGATCCTTTCGATTTTGCCAATGCGGCCAATGCCACGCACCTGATGCTCGGCGGTGAGGCATGCATGTGGGCAGAATTCGTCGACAAGTGAGCCTACCTCTTTTCTTTCTCTATTTTTATTTGAAAATTTACGGTAGCGTAATTGAACAATATAACGAATTATTGAAATGCGAGAAGCGTGCAGTTTCCGTGGAAAATACGGAAATAATGGAAAATCTATATTTTTTGCGACAACAAGAATTAAACTGCCGAAAATAAACTCATAAATATCAGAAATTGCAGTGAAATTTTATGATAAATTCGTTATATGGATAAGAGCATTTAGTTCTTTACTTGAAAATAATTCCTAATGTTTATAATCTTTTTCTTGGCAACGTATCAAAGAGTAAAATACTATGCAGACACTTATTTATTTTATTTGGTTAGAAAACGATTACGGAATGTACGTCGAGCGTTCTCCTTGAGCCACCATTTATTTTCAGAAATAATGTGCATCCGAGGATCTGGCCACGTGCGAGTGCGGCCGCTGAACGTCTGTGGAGCTTCAACAAGCAGGATAACAATGTTGCCGCTCAACGTCTGGAAGAGCACGCTTGTCGTATGAACAGACGCGGTATTCCGGCCCAGCCGCCAAATGGAGCAGGATTCTGCGTTACATAGCCGGTTTCCCATCAGTCGACACCAATGCTCTATTTAATCTACGAAATATTTACGCTCGCGTATTGAGCCCACGAGATTCGCCCACTCATTCATCGCATAAGCACGCATGTGTCACAATAAATATAGTTTGAGTAATATAAGAGCCTGTACTTTTTCTACACCATGTCTAATTGCGCGAATCTCTCTCCAGCAGCGACAATTCCCAACATTCGCATTAATAAGAATGATCGAAAAAGAAAGCTATAAATAAATAAGCTAAACTTTTTCTTCTTATGGTTACGACAAATTACTGTAATTACATATACATATATAATAAACATACATTTTTCAAACACAAGTTTTCTGCAGTATTATTTCGCATATTTTTACATGTAAAAAATAAAATTTGTCTCGATCATTTAACCTCGGAATTAACGATATTGAAATATTTAAACCTCATCTGCATATATCTCTGTGACGCGATTGCGTTACATCTATCACTATTCTTCCCTAACAATGTCAAAATCGTGATGTATTCTTGAATGTAGATATTGCGACAAAGATACGGCGCTGCTTTTGTTACTAGCTTTTCAGTCGAACTCGCGAACCATTGCTGGAATGCACCGACTGATGTGCATCGAGAGTATTGTCGAATGTGGACATGCGGTGACAGTTGCATTCCCTGTAGAAGGAATCCCTTTGTCAGAACTCAAACAGTTGTGACGAAATTGATTTCCGTTGGCGGTTAAAGTCAATTTAGAATACTTTTTATCAACGGTATGCAAATTGTAAATTTGCAAGTGATTGCTGTTTAACAAGTGATTAAATCCGACTCAGTTCTGAACGTTGTATTTCTACCAACAGTTGGCAAACTAATATAATACAATTTATGCAAATTGTTGATTAGTCGATTTATTTTATTCGTTTCTTAAATTTTCTTTTATTTTATATCTTAATTTTAATAGTGACTTTTTAATGAATTTTGAATCGAATTGACTTTCTCTTACGAAAGATCGCTATATTATTTGTTGCAATTTTCATATTTAATATTAAATCTCTTAATAATTAAGCCCAGTTAAATTAACATAAATTATAAGATTTTGTTATTAGTCGTTATTTGAAAACAAACGTAAATATGCGTATTCTTAATTTTTATAAATCTTTATAAATAAATTAAAAATTTTTAGATAGCAATTTCCAGTGCTTTCCGTTATCTGGATAAAATTATCTAGATTTTCATCTAAATGCGATCATTGTTTATTTTATCTTTTATTTATATCAATAAAGTATGTGGCATCTTTATCTGTATCTCAGATAAGAAAAGTAGTATATTTTATCTAAAATTATCTAAGATAATGTAATCAGTGCGCATTGAATGCAATTTTTAAAATTCTTATGAAACCCCCTAACTAACTTTTTAGTCGGTAAAAAAAGAAAAATTTTGGTCTTAAGTAGAACATGATACGATGAGTCTAAGGATTCCCGCATCGACTTTGAAAATTCCCATTTAAAATAAATTGAGTTTTAACCGAAATTTAACTTTTTCGATCTTCGCAACATATCGTGCTTACAGTTTTTGTTTTTTTTACGTAAACTTGGAGGCCGATGGTTTTACATAATAAAACATTTGAAATTTCTTGAGATAATTAAAAAAAATGTTATTGCATATTGCAAATTGCATAATTTTTTTTAAAAGCAACCATGTGTTTCCCTCACATCAATTGATTCATCCCACTATTCTATGCATAAAAGTATTAAGGTACAGTTATCAAAAAATGAATAGTTTACGAGATATTTTATATTTTATGTCAAAATATTGTAAACTTTAAAACTTTATATCTCCGGAACGGCTTATGCAAAAGACAATTTTTGGAGGTGTTTTGAAAACGCCTCGACGAGATCTACAACTTTTATCTTAAGGAAAAAATTAAGTTCCATTTAAGACATTAGTCGCCTATAAAATTTTTTTTTAAAACGACATCTACGACATTACATCTGAATCATATGTCCCTCTTTAGGCCATACAACTTTTGTCTGAAACATTTTTCCGTATCTTTTATATTTTTCGAGATATTTGCCTGGGGCGATTAAAACACCCTGTATAACGTATTAATATTAAATATATACGCCTATTTTCTGTAGTTGTCTCGAGTATATTATTTTCATATATCCTAAATTGTTTTAAATATTATCTTAAAAGTATCTAGATATAACACACTTTTAACTAATTCATCTTTTATCTAGATATACTCTAACCGGAATTATCTTTATCTTATCTGAGATACATGCGCGTATGTCTTATCTAATCTGTATCTAAATTATTTTAAGTTATCTAAGCGCAACACTGGCAATTTCCTAGACTTCTAGTTATCAGCTATGATAAATCACTTAATGCTTACGTTTTCTGCAAAACAAGTAACGTCAGCCGCGCCTTGTATATTTAGAAATGAAAAAGAGAAACGGGAATCACCGTGTGTGATTCCCGCGCGTAATTTATTCCGCGAAAGCCGACAATCGATTTTTTACGGGTCACCAAGGCTACCAGTAAATAATCCTTGGCTGATCAGTCCACAGACATGAGAGGCTAATTTTAAATTTCGAAGTATCTCTTGTCAGCAACCGACTAAATTCCAAGTAACTTTATATGATTTTCGCAACGGCAGATACGATTGTCTTTCGATTGATCGGCGGACCAACTTAATTCGACCAACTCATCGATAACTTAATGCTAATTATCGGAATTCTAAACAAATACAAATTAATAAACGTTGCACATCTTTAGCGCCATGTCGAGGTAAATTTTAGTGAAAATTTATTATCCTAATAGAATTTATTTTAAGTCACAAACACATTATTATTAAATTATGTATGTACGATTTTATCTACGCAATTGTTGTTGAAATCATTACTGCGTTAAATTTCCTTAAGTTTCATTTAAATAATTCTATATTAAATAATGAAAGATAAAAACAAGTCAGAGAAATAATTCGAAAATATACGATGTATTATATGAATTAAAGTACGCATAATTAAATAAATTTTCTCAATTTGCTTATTAATTTGTAATAATTATTTTTAATCATTCAATAATTTGTGCGGTTATCAAGTTCCAGGAGTTGCCAGAAATTACGTCTTCCTCCCTCTTCCTCTTGTCTACCAACAAGATGTCCGATCCCATGCTCTGTAATTTGTTGTACTCCACCTGTGAGCTATCCTTGCATGCCTCGCGTACCTCGTGTTCAATATAGGGTAGCTTGTCCGCCCCCGTGTACACCAAAACCCACTAAAACAGTGGTATGTTTTTCGCGCGGAATATAAATTTTCGTTTTTTAAGAATTTATTCTCATTAGTGCACACATTACAACAATGCAAAAACGCTTTTAGAAACATAATTTACTTTTAAACTATATGCATATGTGATAAGGTAAAGCTTATTCTTAAAAGATGTCATGGCTGATTGGTATTATATATTATTCCAAAGAAATTTTTCCATCATTTTAATTTTAAATAATTAATTTATATTGCTCTTTTGGGCTGATATGTATCATATATGCACATAACGTATTCTATTTTTTTCGTGATAAGAGTTAACAAAATTTTCGTTAAAGGTTTATCTGCCACCTTGCCCAACCTGTCGCATGTCCTCTCCACCAAAAATGGAAATGACGTATTTGCCGCCCACACCTTCTCCGCCACCCTGCTTTTACGTTTGCAGCACAAATTGCGTCCCTTGCACACCTTGTCCACCATCAACCTCGCGTAACTTGCCCTGTAGGCCCCCGCTATGCCGTCAGTTTATTACCATATTTCCCTTTATTAGACTTTGTTACTGGGATTAATGTGAGTTTCTTATTTCTCAGTACCTTGTCCCCCCTGCTAAGTGACAGCGCTCTAATTGGCGACTGACTGGATAGTAATTATGCAACTGCATGCAAAGTATGCGTCACGAATTTACAAGAGGCAAAAATATGAGCTTGCTAAACGGTATGTTTAAATTGTAAGACTTAAAATAATAAAGTTTTGATATAATATATTTTTAAAAATTAAAATATAAAATTAAAATTTGATAAGATATGCGCCGTATTAAAATTTTAAATTATTATTTAAATAATTTTGGTGATTATTCTAATACATTGTTTATTTTTCCTACGTAATTATAACATTTTGATAATTATAGATAAAGATTTATATTTTTCTATTGGTTTTTTCTATTTCCAGGGAAAGAAGAATATAACAAATAAAATCGATTCGAAATTAAAGTCGAAGAGAACTTTATCACACAAAGAAGACGAAATTAACATCTACGAAATAAACAAATGATATAAATCTAAATATATTTTCGAAATAATGAGCGACGTGACCGACGAAACGTGATTTTAATTAAGAGTCTTGATTCTTTGTCCTGTAATTCTGTTTTATGCTAATTAATTCAAATTAATTGTATTATTAAAGTATGAAACTGCAACACCATATTCTATTTATGAATTTTGTATTTTATCAATGTTTTTGTCATAATGTCTACAGAATAAAGATCTATCCTATTCTACAATATTATAATGCCTCTATTATTTTATTGCTCCTGTTAATTTTAAAAATAAAATAAAATGTATGTATAATTAATTTTGTCGTTATACAAATTACTTTTAACTATAAACAAATAGAATCTATTAATATTTATTTCTTTATGATTTAGTTATTAAATAACATATTTGTAGAAAATTATTATTTATTATTTATAAAAAAAACAACATATATGTGTATCTATGGCAACTAGTCACGCACTTGTCCCTCTTTTCTCAACACGTCAAAACTCGCGACCTCCTTTCGGCGGTAATACAAAATCCGGTTTAAGAAATCTTTCATTAAGTTTAAACGATGATCTTTTGATAGCAAATGTCGCGTTAGCCAAATTAGCGTCTAAGCAAAATTAATGATGAAAAAGAGGTAAGCGTTTTGAGAAACATGTGTCAGGATCTATAAATATAAAAGTCCTTCTTTCCGGAAATTTTTCTTTAGGAAAGTTTTAATCGAGAAGAATTCTGGATCCAAAGAATCGTTTGCACGTCTGAGCGTGGCGAATTTGCAAACTGCCACTACGAATCATCAGAAACGCTCGCGATCTGCAAAATCGCCACAGAATTTGCACAATTCGAATCCGTCGGATAAGTTCGCAAGATTTAAAGACAATCAAATGGTATTACCAGACGAGATGCAGCCTCCAAAAACCAGATTCAATTCTCGTAATGGATCGAAAGAGGGACATTCGATTTCCTCGCCACGACTCAAGAGTTTCCCTGCCGAAGAAATCAAGAAACTAGACAATCCGCCAATGTTCTCGCCCGAGCCAATCGCCGCTTTAATCGTGCAGCAAAATCCTCGAGAAACCGGGACATTTTATGCGAATTCCTCTGCCATAAATAATAACGGGCGTGGCGACGCGATTCCTGTTCAATTATCGCCGCATCAACAATCAAAAGTAAATTTTAAAGACATTCTTTGAATTTTTAATTTTATATTAATATGCATTAACGCCATGTCTTATAAAATTAGTTTCTTGATTGGTTAAATCTTGTAAAATGAGAAAAATATGAATACCAGAATGGTTAAAGATTATTAGAGCGACGTTTTGGTTCGCATTAATCTTATGCATATTCACATTAATTTTTTATCAACCTCTAGGTTATATATAAATTATACTATAATAAAATTTTACACTAAAATTTGACATTTATATAATACAGAGCTACGCTAAAATATTGTTATCGAATTATTTAAATAATTTTTATTATCAGGATTTATGTATTTTTAGTCACAGAATATATCCAGCACGAGTCAGCAACAGGTTGTCGCTAACCATCAAGAGATTTGTCAAACTAGTCCACATTCTGAAAGCTTGCTGACTCGACGAATCGCGTCTCCTGAAAGACAGACGCATCGTCCTTTTGTACCAAATATCCTCCAAGGAAACCAAGTCACCTATGATCGATCACTTCGCGCGCCTGCGATAATTAATCAGCCGATAATTACCCAAACTCCTTCGACACAAGTCGTGATGCCACAAATGCAAGGATTTTCGAGCAATCCGCACGCGGTTGTCGACCAAAATCGCAATGAACCTTCCGTGCTTGACGGCGAATGCCAGAAGCAACCGATCAGTGACCGAAATGCAGCCAATTACAGACAAATGTTCATGCAGCAACAGAAGCAAGCAGCGATCGCACAAAATGCGCTGCTAAACGATCAGTCTGCAGGTAACTGCCGAAATGTCTATCACAATCAGTTACAAGTTCCACTCCAACAGAATCTGCACCAGCTCAATCAGCAGACACAGTACAGCGCGTATCGTCAACAAATGTCGCCGCAAGCGCTCAATCAAATGCAACCAATATCCAATCAGCAACAACATATACACAATAATTCAGGAACGTGCTGCAGTCATTACAATCAACAGTTGCCTGTCGCGCAAGTCTCTAGACAAGGAATGACTTCTCCGCAAGACATGACAGTGAATCAGATGAGATTAATGCGGCATAATTTACCTAACCATCAACAGAATCTCGGATACCCTGTTAATTTTCAACCTGCATGGCCACAAAACAATAGATGGATGCAAACGAATCAGCAACACTTGCAATCATTACCACAGTGGCAATATTATCCAGCGCGCGATATCAACTTCAACCAGCGAAATTTTGGAAGCCAAGATCAAGCTAATCCATCACAGAATCAAGTGAATCATAAACCTACTGGTCAATCAGCCGCGGAAGTTCATAATCAAGGAAAGAAGACGTTGCAGTTTACATCTGACATGATTCGCGATCAGGAATTGTTGGTTTCCACTATGAGGCAGCAAGGTGTACCTGAGGAAGTAATGCGCCGTCACTTCGACTCGTTACTGAACGAGCAAAGAAGACATCTAGCTTATGTCGCGCAGTTCCAACGGCAAAAAGCAGATGTTTCAGAGGAGGTCAAGAGGACTCGACTCGCGCGAAGAAGAACAGAGAAGGACGAGAAACCGGAATGGATGGTGCACATCACGCCACCGCGGATATCGTACAGCGATATTGAAAGAATGAAAGCACAGCAAAGAGTTTCTAATGAACAATATCTGATGGACAATAAATCACCGGGACAAATAATAGCTGACCAACAAAAGAATTATCATCAGCCAAAAAAGGAGGAAACTTTCAATCAAGTGTCGCCTCAGCAAATGAATGTTCAGGTAAATCCTTATCAGCTATGGCAAGCGACCAACTGGCCATGCAGAAATAATCATCAAACATCATGCGGTTATACCGCCTGTTGTCCATATAATCATCAGCAAAATGCATCGAACAATGTATGTCATCCATTAAATCCGACTTTTAACAAATACGCACAATATCCATCCAATATGCGTTATAATCCTTATTTTCCGCATTCCGAGCCACGAGAAGTTTGGTCCAAGGAACATAATCCAAGTTCATTGAATCCGATCGACAATCAAAAAACTTCAATGGATCCGGCATACTTTTACCAGGAAAACAGAAGGCCTACCGAAACTTCCAGTTTGCTGAAGATGCGAGTGTACAAAGAAATAATCTGCCCTCAGAAGCGCAATAACGGCTTGCAAGATCTAGACAACATTCAAAAGATGCTGGAGGTACTGAAGGATCCGACAAGTAAGAAGGGTCTCGAGTACCTTGCCAATTTGGCCAAGAAGAAACCTGTTGTCAGACTGAACGGTACTCAGGATTCCAATGAGATTCCGGAAGACATGCAACCGCGACCATCCACAGAAATCCCTTCTGAGAAAATAATTTCGGCGAACGGTTTGGAGAATAATAGGAATCCGAACAATCCACCATTACATATCGTGCGACCCAAAAGGGCCGACGAACCTTTAATGATGGAGTACCCGCGACAAAAGCAGAACGCGAGAAATTGTTATAGCATGCAGGCTGAAAAGGAGAACGGTACGGTGGCAACTTTGCAAAACCAAGGTGCGCTGTCCCATGCACAGAATGCGCATGGATCGAGCCCTTACGATCGACAGAATATACCTATAGCACAAGGATGCCACGGCAATAACGACATGATCCTCCCATACGGAGAAGATATTCCACCTCGGCATTATCACCAGATGCAGCAATGCTATCTCAACGGACAGAACCTGCCGGGTCACAATGGTGGCCAGGGCGATGTCGCGTGTATGCAACGGCCCGATGCACGAGGCGCGACGAGGATCGATCGCGCCGGCGGCGATACCGGCGAGAAACCGAACACCGAAGAGGCGACGAAACACGTAGGTGGTGTACAAGCGATGCAAGGAACGAATGCTTACGGCCAATCGGAAATCCGCGAGGCAAGGACCATTGGAGGTATCACGTATCTCACCAGGAAACCCGAGTGCGCCATCAACAATCTCGTTGTTTCGCCGGACAAATTAATCGCGAGCGGACACGTGCAAGCCCCAAGAGCATTATAGCGAATATTTCAATTTTCATCCTAATTAAACTTATTTTGCACGATCGAATTTAATTTCTTGCGTTAGGTGTTTGTAAGATAACTATGCGCCCGGAAAGAAATGTATGTGCATGATAGTATTCGTTAAAACTCTCTCTCTCTTTTTATATTTATTTTTTATTTTGTATAACGGGGCGTGCATTATTTCATATATTACGATTTAATATATACCTATAAATTTGGCTAGATTAAATAATAGCACAAAATCACTCGATAAAATCTATAACGCGAGAGTTAAATGCATTCTATAATCAATTTGATTTTATCTGTATATTTAAATTGTGTCAGAAAAATAATATTATTTATATGTGAATATGACAAATTCGTTGTACGATAAAAAGAAAGTGTAATATTTGTTTACGTCAACGTGTGTTGTAACTTCGAAGTTTTATTTTTTTATTTTATTTATACTATATATATTTTTTTATATGAGAATTTTATTTTTTTTATATTGCGTTGCGTATATTTCAAGCATGGAATACTGTCGAAAAATGTACAACTTTTGAAAAGTGTAATAAATAAATTTTTAAAAATATGAAGTCTTAATTTGTTGCGATAGATATTAATAATATTGTATGTTATATTATGATAGAGATCTAATTTTTTTAAAAATAATAATATAAGTATTTTCCTTTCAACTTAATCGGAAATCAAGAGACACCATGACCGTTTTTTTACTTTTTGTAAAAATAATTTATACGAAGTAAGCAATATAATATAAAATCGATTATTAAGAGTGACAGGGAAGGAAATCTGTCATTAATATCTATCTTCCAAGTTTAGGCGCACGAATTAAATTTACCGATATTAAAATTCAAACGAAATTTAGAGTAAGTGCATTCGACATGGATAGGTGCAAGCAGAAGCGAAATTTTATGGACGAAATGCACGATATCATATGCGAAATAGAAAGTTTGTAAGTGAGGCATATATTTGTGACTTCTAGTTATACATTCTGACAACCACTGAAAAGTTACGGATTCATCAAATAGAATATCCGATCAAATAAAGCCTTCGATACGATAAAAGAATATTCACGAAACGGGATATTCTCTCTTTTCTGTTCAGGAAGCCCGAGCCTGAGGTGTGCAACGTGAGCTGCCCTCCTTTAGGATGTCCCCGAGGACCTTGTCCGGGGATGTGCTGCTCAAAAGGAATCTGCGATCCTTGCTGCGTGTCGAAGATGCCACGCGGCTCATCGTCACTCCGTCCATCTCGTGGTTGCATGCCACGTTGTTTAAAGGACTATGCATGCAGTGCGGCCCGTTTGTCGTCCTGCGGCTCTTCATCGATGGACATAAATCGAGGAAGTCCGATTACCTGGAATGGCCCTTGTTCCAATCCCATTCCTCATGATCAATCAGGATTCCAACAAGCTTTCCACCCTCCCCCTTATAATCTTATATCGACTGTATTACCTCGCTGCACTGTTGGATCAGTTATACGTTGGAACGCATAGTCGGGTCGTCCAAGAAATAGTATATATTGCTTATATTACGAAAGAGTATTTCTTATTCCATTAAAGAAATTGAAATAAAGAATCTGGATTACTTAGAAAAATTGTGCATTTTATTCTCTCTTATTATTACAGCTCCATTGCACGATTTTTGTTTAATCAGATATTCTAGGTAATGGAACAGTAATTTTAATAATTACCTACAAGAGTATATATATATATCTATATATATATATATATAATTAGAAGATACAAAATATGCTTTTTAGTATAATTGCATTATTTTATTATATCTCTGCTTTCCTTAATATCACTGTTGAAAATAATTACTTTTTACACAGATTATACGAAAAGTTTATATATATGCTTTACATTTATATATATGCTTACATTAATGTATTTACATTTCTTGAAATTTATAACATTTCATCAGCTAAATGTAAAAATCGATTTCAAATAATAGTACATTCAGCTACTTTCAGTGCATATTAATGTTATGCTGATAGCTAAAAACATTATTTTAATTAAAGTTTGCGATTTTAGTTTTAAAAAATCTTTATACTCTTTGTGAAAGATAAT
Source organism: Aphaenogaster rudis (assembly GCA_003063815.1). Taxonomy (NCBI): domain Eukaryota; kingdom Metazoa; phylum Arthropoda; class Insecta; order Hymenoptera; family Formicidae; genus Aphaenogaster; species Aphaenogaster rudis. Next base: position 143,618 of record NJRL01000547.1, read on the forward strand.
GTAAAATATCATCTTCATAGAATTTTAGTCATAAAAAATGGACGAGAAAGAAAAAGATCTGGCCACATGTTACCCAATCATACATAATTCTGTGGAAATATTTGGGGCTATAACCGGCAAGTCACGCGATCAGGTGGAACGAGAAGTTGGTTTATAGTTTAATATTTAAAGTAAAATGGTAACAGAGCTTCACGTTTGCAACGTTTATCAATTTCATTAATATTCTTGCAGTATGGCATGACTCCCTCGGAATACATCAAGCAAATGTTAATGAGTACTCAAGAGAGGATCAATTATTTGCTAAAACCGGGTCGCAGTATAAACGTACGATCTTTATACGACAATTGCGAAAGCCACTGCTTTAGAGTTTCGCCCAGCATTGTCCTCTTCCAACAATTCGTTCCCGGCAATTTATATAATATGACGCTCACGATTCAAAATGTGACAAAAGTAAATCTTTTCTATCCTAAATCATACATCTCGTTAATATGTAACGATATACCATGTTACGTCCTGTTACACGAACTCTTTACGGCTGTTATGTAATATTCACGAGTTTAACCTCGATTCCACTTTCTAAATATTGCATCGAAGATGTCACGGCACCTGAAGCTCTCGCGCGACCCCGATCTTTTCTTTTCTGTGGAATATCACGGGTCGAATTACAGCACTATGGTAGCGCCAGGACTCGTTCACATTTATAACATCAGCTTCTGCCCGTCGGAGAAACGGGATTACGAATATCGTGTTGAGTTTATCAATGATACCGACGTCTTCACGGTGCCAGTAATCGGTGAGAAAGGAAATTACAATACAATTGCATACGGTCACGTAACGCGATATAATACAGACCAGGCTGATATTGTTCTAGCTATCGGCCCGAGACCTATTCTAGACATTCCTGATCGAATCGAAATACCAGCCACCGCGGTGAAAATTTCCTCCTCAAAGACTATTTTGATACGCAACGTAGGAGATTCGCCGGCAATCTTTAATTTTTGCTCAGATAGGTGTGTCATGCCATATTTAGTTAAAGAGATTCAAAACCAAAATGTAGCAGCTTAAGTTTATAAATCGTAATTAATATAAAATAAAATATATATTAAATATATTAAATAAATTATTACTTTTTCCAAATAAATGAAATTTTATAAGATTTTAAATATAATCCATGTATATTACTTAAACATTTTTCTAAATTTTTTAAATAACTTTCTTTCTAAATTTTTTAAATAATTGCACCAAAGAGATTTTAAATCTGTATATAATAATTTATATGATTGTATCAGTCGGTGTTTCTCGGTTGAACCGTCAAAAGGCATATTAGAGGAAGAAGAAACGATGCAACTCACTGTGAACTTTTTATCTGAGAAATCTGGCGATTTTGAAGCAAATCTTCTCCTTAACTATGAATCAGGTATCAATAAGTTTATATATTACTCAATGCAATTTTGCAATATTAATTTATAGATATAATAATAAAAAATCTAATAAATATAAAATATATAAATTATTGACAGGAGAGAAACTTTGCTTGACATTACGGAGTTCAGCAATGAATTGCACGATTCGAATTGACAGAGGTAGTATCAGAATGGAAGACACTTATTTAGGTTTGTCTAGAAGTAAAGTTTTAACAATACACAATAGAAGCGATTATGTCGTGAGATTCCAATGGATGCGTTTTAAAGACAACGATACCGACGTACAACGCAAGGAAGAGTATGCGAAAACAATTATTCCCCGGATTAAAAATTTTTATTTTTATCCGTTTCAGTGATTTCTCGATTTTTCATGGCAGGTATAAAAAACTATTTCAACTGGTGCACAGCGTGGAGGTAGTGCGTCGTGTCAGTCTTGTTCATTACAATATTTGCCTGCCAGATATTCATGAGCTTGTCTGCCAGCGGATTTACACGGACGAGATTGCTTCGTTGACGAATGAGAATTTCCACTACAATCATACGTCCTTCCTTCTTACGCCTGAGGTGATCTTTTGTGATAACTTAGCAGCTCTTGATAATGTTATACGTATATCTTAATTATATAACAGTTCGTTTCTTAATTTATTTACTTACGTTGTTCTTATCATTATTTAAGGTGTATATCAGAAACATCATTTTAAAATAGTAATTCCTAACGTACTTCCAGGAAAGCGAAATTTGGCCGCAATCTTCCGCAGATATCACGGTGATTTTTCGAGCCATGGAAGTAGGCGAGATATCGAGCGTCGCTTATCTCGAAGTCACGGGTCGCGAGGACAGGATACCCCTGAGGTTACAAGAAAACTAGTATAACGTTATCTTCAGAAATTTCCTCTTGCCTTGGAATTTTCTCGCTAATTTTGCGTCCCGTTGGTAGCCTTCACGGAACTGGCAAGGGACCAGTTTTCCATCTCAACGTGATCACTATCGACCTTAGCAATATCTTCCTGTGCTCTGTGCACAACTACGAGGTAACTCAATAAATTTGCATATAAAAATTTTATAAAAATTAATGGAGAACTTTTATGTCGCAGACTTACTGAATTTTTAAGTTATGTTCTTTTTATATTATGTTATCAAAATTAATATGCAGAATATTTGTTGCAAATTGACTATGCATTTTATCTTTGTCGCAGATAGATATAACTGTGCACTGCATGATGAATTATTGAAATCTGAATTAATTGTATTTCAGATTGTAGCAGCAAATAATGGGCATATTTGTGGTACATTGATTCATAAAGCAAGACCGACAGATTTCGGTGGCATTATTGATATTACTCCGTCTGCTCTAACATTAAAACCGAATGAATATAAGTCATTTAATTTATCATTTTCTTCAAACCGAAAAGGAGATTTTATGGAACGAATCGATTTTGTCATTAAAGAGAGTTTAGAAATACTATCCTTACATATCAAGTAATTATTAATGAATTATTTGAACTTGATCATATAAGAAATCTGTACTTTGCGACTTTTCCAATTATTATAAATTTTTATATAGTAATCGCAAATATTATTATGTAGATACATATTAATTTTATATTAACTTATTGGAAAGATTTCAGATTGTTTTTTCTTCATTTCGTTCAATTCGTTATTAAAAATTATTTCTTTGACATCTAATATCTCTAAAAATAATTTCTTTCAATTAATATTTTGCAGCACAAATTTATTATAATATATTATGAAACTTCTTTATTGTATAGGGGATGCATCGTATGTCCAACGCTACATTTCGATAGGCCTAGCCTTAATTTTGGCGCAATTGCCTTAGGTATATCAACCACAATAATGAATGCAGTTCAATTAGGAAAACCACAATTTTGTGCATGCATTTGCAGGATTTAGCAGAAGACAGGAAGTAAGTCTTCGTAACTTATCTTTGGTGCCCGTCACGTTCGGTGTAACCATAATGGAGGACGGCGATCAGGCACCTCTGACTTACGAAGAGTTCGCTATGTCTGAAGTGAAACCAAGTTTCCCGACTAATCCGCGCGAATTTACGATTATTCCACTGAAAGGGGTGGTACAGGCGTATGATTCGCTTAAGTTAAAGGTAAACTGAATGATGAACGTAACTGTTTGCAAGCAAAAAGCTAATTTGTGTTTTCTAATATGAATTTCACATAAATATGAAACCAATTTTTTCTTTTCTTATATAATTAAAATTGTTTTTAATAAAATAATTGAAAAACAATTTTAAAAATTAAATAATAGTAGCATAAAGTTTAATATCTCTATATTAAAATATAGGTATCATATATAGCGAACTTGGTTCGAACTGGACGTACAAATATGCGAGTCGACATGTGGGATTCAGATTCAGATCCAGTAATACTACCGCTCTTGTTTTGTGGCGCTATTCCCTCTCTATCGATCATGCCCGCGGAAATCAATATTCGATTTTCTTTCATCAACTTTCCGTATGCTCGTTCCATCAATGTAGAAAACAACTCCGATTTAGATGGATACTTTCATATAGTACCGCAAACGGTAATTGTTAAACTAATTTTGAAAGCTAAATTTACCATTCCGTAAATATATATATATATAATTCAGAAATACATTAGTAAAAATAATACAGTTATTTTAACAGTTATTATATAGCATTAATATATCGTTCCCCAGATATCCGAGAATATGCCTGTTGTATATTCACTATCATCCTATCAAGGTTTTTTAAAAGCACGACAATCCAAGACAATCGATATCACGATTATTACGAAAATTTTGGGCAGGCAGACAACAACATTAAAGTATAATAATTAGCTTAGTAATCTTTGAAAAGCCAAACTAAATTAATTATATGATTAAATGAGAAAAGAGTTCTGAAACGTTTTTAAAATTTAGAGTTTTAGAAAATGTAAAAGTTTTAAATATTATTTTACGTGAAATATGATGAAAAATTTTTATTACTTTCTCCATATCAGTATGCTGACAATGGGTGAACAGGCTCCAGTTACGTCTTGTACGATTATTTGTAACGGCCAGGGACCAGTAGTATCCGCGCAACCTACTTGTCTCAATTTCGGGGAGATACAAGTGCTTCAAGATAAAGTTATGAATTTTTACATAATCAACGACTCGCCGATACCAGCGCAATTCAAATTACCATCAGTAAATATTTTTCAAATAATTTCTTATAAATAATAAATTTACAGTATACATATAAAGTACATGATTAAAGTATTACAGAAATTATTTTATATCGTTTAGCTTAAGAAAAAGTCCTCATGGTTCGTTGAACCAACTTTTGGTGAAGTTGGACCGAATGAATCTGCAGAGATTAAAGTCAAACTATTTTTACGCGACACTGGTAAATACACTGATAATATAATCGTGCATGTCATCAACAGTCGGACGTTTTCCGTTAATGTAATTGCGACTGGAATCGGTTGTAGCGTTGTTTTCGAACCACAGATATTTCCAATATTCGACATGGGTTTTCTCTTTAGGTAAACCGGAATATTGGCAAAACTTTAACTCGTTTTAATGATGAAGTACTAACAAAAATTATTTTTAAAATATTCACTCGTATTATATTTTTAATTACTTATAATTTCAATAGCCATCAAAATCTGAGTCTGCCAATAACCATGAAAAATTTTGGCACGCGTCATTGCCAAATAATATGGTCAAACGATCCAGAAGTGCGCATTCAAAAAAGCCAAACCTGGCCAAAGTAAATGGACAGTCTTTATTTAAATTTATATTTTAACTTTAGTCAGGATACTAAAAATTTTTCGTATTATAATAGGAAGTTTCAAATTGAACCGTCCACCGTAGAAGTTCCAGCTAACAGTTCTAATGTAGTTCAGTGCAAAATATGTTGGGATGTGTAAGTTTAGATTAGATTTTTATCCTTATTCATAATAGTGAATTGATTAAAATAATTCTGATTAGGATAGACATTATATTAATTTTAATTAGGATTGTGTAATTTTACCAGTTTCTTTAAAATCATAATCATTCTTATAATTAAAATATTATAAAAAGAAAGAATCTTTTGCTATACAATTTTTATGCTTTTATTTTATAATTACGTTTTTATATATTACCATAAAATGTTTCTTTTCGCATTAAAGAAATGAAATCTTGGCCGAAGAATGGTTTATATTCGAGCAGATTTTCGGACAAGGAAAGCGAAAATTGATCGGAACTTCTACATTTAAAGCAACTTTTACGGAGCCACGGATTGCGTTCAACAAGAGAGAGTTAACATTTCGCATTGATATATGTCCCGAGGGAGAAAAGTTGCAACAGACAGGTAGAAAATTTGTATACTAATATGTTCGAAACTATTTTAGCAAACTATCCGGAAAAGTTGCGCAATGTAATATTCCAGAGGGTATTCATGAGGTACTTTGGAGTCAAGGTTTACTATGTACTGAACAATTGGAATTTTTATATTATCTAAATATATGCAGTTTTATATGACGATTATACAGAACAAGATAATAATAATGTTTTTAATTTGCTGATTTTTAGACGAATTAATAGTGACAAATCAATCGCGATTAAGTTTAAACATTTTATTGTACATTAACGCTCCCTTTTATTTGATGAACAATAAGAAAAAGTTCGTACATAAAATGAAAATTGTTCTGATGGACGAAACTACCACGACGATTCCGATAAAATTTTCACCAAATATAAATCCCGATAATCCTTATTCGCAAAATTATAGCGGTGTGCTCTGGTTTGAATATGACGAGCATCCTAATAAGGTACTTATTTCAGTAGAAAGGTATATGTACTGCAAATTCTCTCTCTCTCTCTCTCTCTCTCTCTCTCTCGACTCGCGCAATGCAAAAATTTTGTCTGTTTAATTTCAGGACAAAATTCAATGCAGAGGTGCGGTAAATTTCCCGAATATTACATTAAGTTGCAAAGATTTGAATATTAACTGCATTTCGGGTTCAACTGCCAAACATACATTGAGGATGACTAATAATGGACCAATTCCTGTGATATATAAATTTCTGTGGGCCGGAGAGAGTATTGAGATTCAACGTGAAGCACATAATGTTGGAGTTGAGTTGCATCGAAATATAAATATAAAAAGAACAAACATTTTATTATTTGTTATAAATTATTTCCAATAATTCTCAATAATTCTGAATAACTAACATGTGTTTTGTTAACAGAATTTCGTAAATTATTCACAACTGCAAATTGATGCAAAAAACAACAAATTTAATTCCCACTCCTACAAGAGCAAAGAGAAATTAGAAACTCAGGAAACTGAAAGTGAATCTCTCAATGTATCAACTTCAACATCATATGGTATGTATTACTAAATATTCTTTATTAAAAAAAATTCTAATATTAGAATATAATAATTTACATGTTCTTTTACTATATTTATATCATAAATTTTTATTAATTATTAACGATGTTTTATATTATTAACACAATACGATTTAGTTCGTTTAGCGATTTAGTTTCAATAGCTTTTATTTTTCATGTGCATACTTTTTTTTTCATATCAGAGCTGCAAGATTCAGATTCGGAGAATTTGCAAATGGAAATTCGTTCAGAAAATCTGGATGAAACGCTCGAAAAATTAAGAAATATTTTTATATCAACAACAGAGACATCTTATCTACGATGCCTAGATGATCCAGAGATTCTTGCTCTAATGGATCCCAACCTCGAACCTCCTACGAAAGAGTTACTCGATGATGTTTGTCTTTTTTCAATAAAATTTTCTTAAGTTAAATTACTTTCTATTGCATGTATATTATAGGTTATCAGCTATTTAGAAATTATATTAATATTTCTGTAGTAAACTAATATGTTAAAACTAACCGCAAAACTAATGTGATTTCCAGATACTTGATATCATCCCACACGAAGGCATTCTCGTTCCGTATTCCTCGCAATATGTGCGCTTTATCTTCCATGCCTCCGAACCCATGCAGGTCAAAGTTGTCGCGCTTTGTGAAATTCTTCAGGGACCTACTGAAGTAGTTAATGTGTTTGCCAGCGCAGACATCGTTCAATATTCCGTCGACAAACGAGTCATCGACTTTGGTCAACAGGCGAGTCATTTTTCAATTTTAATAATTACGGTATATATTTTTTTAGATATGGATAATATCTGTATTTTACTTTTATTATAACAATATTAAAATTTCACTGTGTAATTACCAATTTAGTATTTATATTTGTAAGAGAATTAAAAATCAAATAAAAAATTAATTTACATATGTCTGATTAGTTAGTTTAACAGTTCAACATGTTGTTTCATTTAGAGTCAGTTTAATATTTAATCTGGTTCAGTAATTTAATATATCGATCTACATAGTTATTCGGCGAACTATGTCAGTCAAGTCTCACTTTGGAAAATCATAGCACAATATTCCTGAATTACAAGATAAACAAGAGGAATTTAATATCCAAAACAGGCCTTATAATTGGGGTAATAACAATCGAGCCAAATAAAGGATCTATAGATCCCCTATCGTCATTGAAAATTACAATCGAATTTCAACCCATACTGTTCGGCGTTTTTGAGATAGAATTTGAGTTGCAAGTATGTTACGATATAACATTAATAAAACCCTGTGTGAAGTTGGCCCCCCAGTGTCGAAAAATCAAAAATTTTCTTTTTGCAAAAGTTTGCCCATTGTTTGCCCACGAATGCCCCGTTGGAATTTTTGTTTGCCCCCTCTAGTTCAAAAGTTATAAGCAATTCATTTTGAGGAAGCCAACTTCACACTGGCCCACCAATGTCGAAGAATCAAAAATAAAAAATTTTCTTTTTACAAACGTTTGCCCATCGTTTGCTCACGAATGTCCCGTTGAAATTTTTGTTTGCCCCCCTCTAGTTTAAAAATTATAAGCAATTCAATTTTGGGGGGGCCAACTTCACATTGTCCCACCAATGTTAAAAATCAAAAATTTTCTTTTGCAAACGTTTGCCCATCGTTTACAGTTACACACGAATGCCCCGTTGAAATTTTTGTTTGCCCCCCTCTAGTTCAAAAGTTATAAGCAAATCAATTTGGAGGGGGGGGGGGCACCTTCACACTGACCCCCCCAATGTTAAAAATCAAAAATCAAAAATTTTCTTTTTGCAAACGTTTGCCCATCGTTTGCCCATGAATGCCCCATTGGAATTTTTGTTTGCCCCCTCTAGTTCAACAGTTATAAGCAATTCAATTCTGAAAATTATATGTAAGACAGATTCAACTCAAATTAAAATTACAATGTATCGCGTTATCATTATTCGACATTTAGGTGGCTCATGCAGATCCATTGATAATTACTGCAAATGGTGTTATAAGTTACCCTCAAATTTATCTTTACGTCTCGCGCGATATTTCTAAGCAATACTCTGTAGAATTGGGATACCGGGCGATCCAACTACTAAGTCCGGACTATATCGCAATGGTACGAAATTTCATATAAAAATGATAAAAAGTTTCATGTCTTATTTTCATGTCTTACATGTCTCTCTGTATTACAGAAAAAACGAGAAATAAAAACGCGATGTAATATGGACGATGACAAACTAAAAAGTCAAGTGCCCGAGTGGGACGAGAGAATCTTATTAAGTAAGAGATGGAACAATAATTAGATCTCCGATTAAGATATAATAATAGAACGTACTGTCGTACTAACATAATAATCGAGAAACTAGTTCAGCTAATAAGAATATCTTACACAAGTTTCCTTAATTATGTTGAAGATAATGGATGGGATTTAATTTCGTACGAAGAAATATTTCCCAGTATTATCGACATCGAGATGTCAATTGACAGACTTGTGGCAACTCGATTTATCGAAGAGAATGCTTCTATCCTGATAAAGCATCCCGTTTCGCACAAGAACGCTGTTATTCCTTTTCTCTATACTCCTAAATATATTATAGGTATACGTTCGGAATATCGATTATCCCCAAATTAATTGCTTCCAAGTTAATTATTTCCAAATTAGCTACAATTCAATCTAAATAATTACAAAGCAAAATTGGCAGTATTCATGAAATAACTAATAATGTAGCAAATATTTTCAGACATGGGTTACGTTGCCATTGATCTTAAAACGTGTTATTCAACAATGATAGTCAATTACGGACCTTGGAACGTGGACGTTACAATAAAAAAATTAGAAAAAAAGCAGCTTGAGAATTTCGGCATTCTTGTGCAATTTGAGAAGGCAATGTTAACTGTCGGAAAAACTATGTGTCTGACTATTACGTGGCAACCGACAACGGCTAAATATACCGAAAGAAGCACAAGAGAACAGCACTCGATTTATTTAGAAGTGAATTTAATTTTTTATATTTAGTCATTCAAATAAAATTAAATTAATTAATCAAAATACATACATATTTAAAATTTGGCATATTTTTCTCAGCAATTTAATTATAAAAATATCATTAATTATAACATATTATATAAATATAGTGACACATTTAAATATTAATTTAAACTAAATATATTAAAACTTCTTGGTTGTACAGGTGTCCCGCGGTTCTACCATTCCCATAATTATAAAAGGCATTATTACTTATCCATTCGTCACTGTTAACACGAAATTATTAGATTTTCAAAATGTCATCGTGGGAGAATGTTTAATGATGAACATTTTAGTAAAAAACGAGTAATACATTCTCATTTAAATACATTTAAAATTTTTTATCAGAAGATAGAGATACATTCTAATTTTCAGAGGCTTTATTGATTGTTATTGGGAAGCAAGAATATCGACCACTCGTAAAAAACAAGAGGACTGTCCATTTCATTTAAACTACAAATCAAATCTTCTCTTGCCTGGTCATTCGGAGATCATCAGTGTCTATTTCAAACCGCGTAAAATGGTAGTGACATAACTATATATGCTGCTGTATATATTTATAAAATTAAATGATCATTGTACCAATCATTTAGTGTCGCGTGGAGGCAAATCTAAAAATCTTTGTTAAAATGGGTCTGGAAACGCAAGTGATAACACTACTTGGTCATGGAATCGAGCATAACCTACGAATAAGCGATCTCGAGATTAATTTTCCACCCACAATACTTTTTACCGAAGTGCTAGAGAAAGTGATCACGATCGAAAATACGTGCAGTTACCCCGTGGAATTTTTCTGGCATCATCTCGACAGGTAATCAATATCGCGAGAAACTAAATTCGGTAGAATAAGAGAAGACAAAATGAAGATTTTACGTCTTTGTAAAAATTGTCCTAAAAAAATATACGGCCATTTTCTCATTTTGCGATTAGCGTGAAAACAAAGATGATAGGTGAAATGACGTGGAATGTGCTTTATTGAATAAACCAATGCGTTGCAGTCTTTTTCTAGAAGAGGGACAAATCGCCGAGGCACTGACTCGTTACTACGGAGTTAAAGAAATCCTATTACCGCCTCGAAAACTCGGAGAGAGAATGCCGTCGTCTTTAATGGAATTCTATAATAGCCTCATGAGCGAGATGGCGTACGCTTTGTCGGCGGAAGCAATCGAGGAAAAAAGTGCCACTACGCTCAATGGTACATATTAAGAGTACTTGAAAATTAGCTTCCTTTCCTGGATTATAATTGTTAGCTGTCACGTTACGGGAAAACGTTCTACAAAATAATTACTGTTGCTTTAGCTATCGACATTTGTGTTCAAATATGATTTTACATTAATGCGTATACTTATATAATGCAATATATAACTGACGTTTGAATAGACGATGACAAACTTTTAAATGTGGAACGTAAGAATAGAATACGAGCAAGAAAGAAGTCGTCTAGTACATCGAGATTATTTGTCCAACAATCCCCGACTCGGCGAAGATCGAAAATGAATCTGCAAAAAGATTTTAACGTCGACAGACGGAAACGGAAGAAGTTAACCGGTTATTCATCCACTTCCACGGATACTGTAAAAAGAGATTGCCCATCCATGTCAGTTCTTAGCGAACTCGACTTTCCTCGCGAACCTCCAATATTACCAACCAATGATCCCGAAGAACTTCACAATTTGCTCCTCTGTGAGCAACTTTATCTCGACAATAAAGATTATTACAGTGCAATTTTTATTGCATTATCGTTATTCGTTTTGATAAAAGTATGACTTTTATATTTGTTTTCATTTCAAAGGCTATATAGAGACTCTGCGTAAAGATCCTAGTTTCCGCGAGAGAATAAAAGATCCTGTAAAAGAGCTATTTGATGGTTACGAGACGAAACCTATTCCGGAGCTCGATTTTTCACAACCGGCCAAGAAAGTTTGCATTATCTTCCACGGCGCACCGTTCACTGGTAATTTCACATTCAATAACATGCGAAGAAAATATTTACCGAATTGTATTACTTTAGAATATCAAGAAACCGCGTGCAGGAGCGCTAAGGTATTGCAAGTGCCGCTACTATGCATAGACAATGTAATTATTGAAGGCATCGCGCTTGGCGACAATTGGTTTTCCATCAAGTTGCGACAGATCGTCGACGACGTTTATCAGGAATATTTGTTAGCGTTCGAGAGACATAGGTAACTACAAAATTAAGAGACATTTAAATTTCTAAATAAATATTTTAGAAAGCCCTTATTTTTAAAAAGACTTTTTTAATTAAAAATAAAAGGTTTCATATTTATTTTTCATCTCAGAGATAATTTAAGAACCAAACTACCAGCAGCAGAGAAAACCGATATAGAAATCGTGGAACATGATCGTGGGACGATCGCAAAGGAAAGATCACCTAAACAAACAAAATCACCAAAAGCAACTAAACCTGATTTAGAAACGATGACAGAAACCGATGGATACTCGAAGAGCGATACTCCGCCTCAGGAATTAATAATTCTATTTGAGAAGGAATTCGCAAAGATTCCAAGAGAACAAGATTTGAAATTTTTAGATCCCATAAGTCTTTATGAATATAAAATTGAGACAATTTTACTATTGCAAAGAATTTTCCCACATTACGCGACAATTAGACCGAACGTCAGTGAGAAAAGTCGAGATGACACTTTTCTCGGAATTGAGATTGATTTATTAATTGAAGTTCTTGAAGAAAGGTAGTATTTGGCGTGTGCATAAATTTTTAAATAAGTTAAAATTATTGGAGATCTCTTTTTCGCAACTTTTAAATATTGTATTTAAATAAGTATATTTAATTAATTAATTAGGTTAATTTAATTAATCACGCATGAATATATATGCTGAAAAAACACTATCTTCTTTAATAATTGTATAATATTACTTTTATAATTGATCTTTTTTATTATAATTTTCTATATTTTAAACTCTCCTTTTCCTAATCTTTTTTCATATTCTTTTCTCTTTATTCTTAATAAACAGGTTGTCGTCACCAGATTTTAAAAGCGGTTTCGTACTGCAAACTTTAAACAATGTCTTTTTCAAAAACGACATTACCACGCTGCTCACATTACTTAATATTATTGGACACGTAGAATATTCATTGTTTGTAACTTTTCTGAACTCAATGAATACTTATATTCGAAAAATGGAGGAATTGCGAAAATTAGCAGGTAAATTATAATGAAGAGTAAATTATAATAAAGGTAAATTAAATGTTCCAAAAGAGATTAAATTTCTACGTTAATTGTTTAAATAAAGCAAAAAAGCTGGCGGAAGAAGTTGCTAAGAAAATTCAGGAAATTGATGAAATGTCATTATCGGAATATGAGCTACTTCCAGACGACGACAAGAAGCTTTATTTGGAATCAACTTTACCAATAAAGAAACACGAAGCGTTGCAAAGACGAATGCAATTTTTACAACAAATAACGGAATTGAGAAGAAAAGTATTAATAATTAATTTAACTTTAAAGATCTATATATTCTGTACATATAATTTATAATTTCTTTAAAAATTCATATAAGGTTTAATCATCAATTTTTTAATCTTGTCTTTTCTTGTCAATCTTGCTAATTAGAATTTCATAATTCTATTATAACATTAATTTAAATGTAATTCTATTTGTAATGTTTAAGTTTCTTATTGATAATGCATATTCCACAGAAATTTTCTCAACAAACATCTAATGTTCAAACTACTAAAAATAAAAAAATAAATAAAAAGGTAAAGAATGAAAAAGTCAGCAGTCGAGAAGAAAAATCCCAAACTTCTAAAACGCTCACCAACAAAAAAGAAATTCGAGATCATAAAGAGCTCGAAAGTAAAGATAGTTCTAAACCAAGTAATAATCAAAATAAAACAAAATATGGAGTAATTAATTTGATGAGAGAAGAAATTTTATGTTATTTGTAATTTTATGTATGCAGTTTCAGAAAAGCAAGAAATTTCAAAAGAATTAGAAGATATTGGCAATGCCATGAATGATTACTATAGCCGTCTTTCGGCTATAGAAAACGTCATCAAAAATTGGGATCCTCTCAAAAAAGCAAATATCCACAAACACCTTACATAATTTTTAATTCTTTCTAAACATTTAAAAATATTTATTGTCATTCATTATATTGCCATTAATTTTTAGGATGCATTGTTTACGCTAAAAAACAAAATTTTGAAGACTGATAGAGTAATAGATACAAAAGACAAAAGTTCTGATATCAGTAAAGAGGTATAAATTATTTTAAACCAAAGAGGAGATTTGTTTCGACACTACTGGCCAATTTTATTTTAATTTAAAATGTCACGACGTTTCGA
>NJRL01000548.1:98045-115811 GCA_003063815.1 Aphaenogaster rudis
TTTTTGTTTATCTCGATCCCTTCTACCTTCTCGCGAGAGGGTCGTACAGTGTACTGGGACATCCTGTATACATACATATACATGCATATATATATGTAAAATCCAAATAACCCACCCCCAAACTCATTTTTCCCCCAGGGAAGTTTAAGAATGGCAGTATCTTGACTCACAATGAGCACGCAACAATGGCCAATACGAGACTTCCGAGCTCTATATCTCAAAAACTATTGATTTTCAGGTCCTAGATCCCATTGAAACTTTTGATCGGGAGGTCAAACAGTACAACATACTAAAATTTCAGACAATTTGGCTTGGAACCAAAATCCATACGGTTGGTGGGGGGTCCTTTGGTGGTTCCACATTGAAAACTGTAGATTTGCACGCGCGCGTGCGCGCACGCACGAACACACGTGCACACTAATGCGGGCTGTATCTTTCAAGCCTCATAACTTACATACATACATACATTCATTTATATATATATAGATTTAATAGATTCTTAATGGCCTATGTAAGTCACAACTTTGATGCAGTAGACCCTGTGTTAATCATCAATATCTTTTAACTATAGTCGCTACAATATTCAAATTCCTTTTAAGAGAAAAATCTTAATAACATATTTAATTTTAATTTTAATTCGACCTGACTGGCCAGATGTATTATAAAAAGCAGAAAGGCACTACGTTTCGACCATGGGATTTGGTCCTTTTCAAGTGCTATACATCAAATAGTGTGGTTACATAAGTTTATGACATTTACCCAAAAAAGTCATAGATACTTATGTGTCCAAAAAATTATAAAACGAAAAAACGAAAAAATTATAAGTATAAATGCCATAGAGGCTAACTATCGTCTGCTCACATCGAGGTATATTATAACACTTTTTTTTTTTATATTTACTGGCGAAGAAAAGATTCTATTTATTTGATATTTAATTTTGATTGTAATAAAACTTCTCTAACACGTCACATATCGTAGTTATAATATGCCAAAACACATTAAAATAGCCCTTTTTGCAACTTTAACTGCAAAGGACCTTGCACTTTTTCTACTTCTGTATACAGTTAGACGTATCATTAGGTAGATCAACCACAAAAAAGATTTTTCAAAAAAATCACTTTTTCGAGCTGTTGAAGCGATATACCTGATAATGATGCAGAGTCCGTATTATACGATATTTTGAGATTTGCATTGAAAATCATTCTTGTAAATAAAGAAAGAGATGTAATGATATCTAGAATTATATATATTCTCGATTTTGGAAGGTTTCTCGATACTCTATTTGACCAAAAACTCATATTCGAGAAGTGCTTCGATGACAAAATTGAAATCATATCGTTTTCTATGTTAATCGTCATAGATTAATTATAATTGCCATACAAAATATTACAATAGTTTGATTGTATGTTACTCATTGTCAGACTCAGTTAATTCTCCAATTCGTAGAATAAGAATGATTAGGTATCCAAGGTCAACGACGAGGACGTGTCGAGTACTTGGCCCTATATATTTTTTGTTATTTTTTTTTTAAATATTTTTTTCGTTTTACTGATTTTGTTTACTTTTTAAAATATTTTATTTTTGATTTTTGTTATTTTTTGTGATTTTATATTTTTTTTTATTCCTTAAGCTTTTTATATAGAACTTTATATAGCAGTACTTCTCTCGAATATGAGTTTTTTGGTCAAACAGAGTATCAAGAAACCTTCCAAAATTGAGAATAAATATAATTCTAGATCGTTAATTTCTTTCTTTTTTTACAAGAATAATTTCTAATGCAAATTTCAAAATTTTTATAATCTGTAAGAGCTAAATTGCAAAATTTGGCTCTGTAGAAGGTTTCGTAGCTTCGTAAGAAATAAGCCAAAAAAGTTTCATGACAAAATATTGCTTTTACGAGACAAAATAAGGTTGAGTATTAGAGTGCACGTATCTGCACCGCAAATGAAGAGCAGAAAATATTCAGCGTTAGCTTGTTACCCCTGCCGACCATTAAAACGGAATATACACAATATCAGGATAATCGAATAAGAATAGGATAATGAGAGCTTTTAAACACACACACACACACACGCAAACGCACACGCACACACACACACATACATACACACACACACACATATACACACACAAGCACACACATATACATGCAAGTGGACGAACACGCATACGATATACGCACGTGCACGCGCGTACACATACACAATGTAAGTCATTTTAAACGATCTATTTTTATTTCGTTAAAAGTATTAATTTTAGAAATGGAATATCTAAATTAAAATTGCAAGATTTTAAAGGGAACATAAGATGATGCTGTTGGTTCGATTCTACTTGGATAATTTTTTGCTGATCATGTAAAAAAGCTTACCTTCAATTTTTTAAATAGGAACCTTCATTTTTTGTTACTTTAGTCTAATGGCCGTTGTCAAGGCGTTTTCAAAACATTGGTTATAATCTCTTTTTCAATGAGAATCTCTTTTTATCTGAATTGATGTGTCTTCAAAGTTTAAGTACCGCCGGCATTAGCGTTATCCAAGATGTACCACGTAGAGGTTGCCCGATCGGATTTACACCTCTTTATGTGATGTGTATGTAAGTGTGGGGAGGGAGGAGACACGGGCGCATAAATGTTCGGAAAAACATTCCTTTCTACCTCAAGACAGCAATAGAATTGTTAAGAGGCTTTCGGGTTACCTCCGTGTTTTGATACATCATTAATGCCAACATTTCGTGAACATTGCAATTTACTTCATCAGGGCGAGAAGCAACTTGATACTATGTATATCAGTGTTAAAGTTAAATCAAAAGGTTCTTTCAGTTAATACATCAGGCGCCACATATGGTCACTAGTTTAGTGTTATCATACTGTCGTCAGATGGCACAGTAAGTGTTTTACGTTTCTTCTTCCTCATGTACGTTTATAATAAAGTTAGTCCAAGCAGAATACTCGACGGCACAACGTGCGTTTCATTTCCGCCTTACAACGGGTTATGTGCCCAGGATACTGAAAGTTCCTGTGTGACTTTGACCATGATTTGCTTCGGTTATACCGAATACGTTGGTCTAACTGTTTCAGTTTCATATTCTCACGTTTACTTTTTATCATTTGACGCGCAAAACCATCTTATGTACGCACGATGGTGCTAGGAATCAGTATCTTGCGATTATGATGGTTTTACGTATGTATCTGCTGTATATTATTCATTTGATAAGGACCTGATGTGGGTCGAAACGTTGTGATTAATAAATCTTTTGTCGCCAGTTACGTCGTTTTTAAATAATTTCGATTTGTTTTATCTACTGGCGAAAGGAAAGATTGTTTTTGTTTTTATACTGAAAATTGTCGAGTCGCTTGAAAAATGACTTCAAATTATCTTGTTAGTGTTCCTAAGCTGAAAGGCCGCGAAAATTATAATGATTGGGCATTTGCTGTCGAAAATATGTTAGTGCTCGATGGCTTGTCCGCGTGCATAGCGGGAACGGAATCTAGTGATAAATACAAGCTGGCAAAAGCAAAGTTAATTTTAACGATTGATGCATCGCTTTATGTGCACATTAAAGAAGCCAGGACGACGAAGGATTTATGGACTAAATTAAAATCATTATTTGATGATTCCGGATTCACGAGGCGGATCAATCTGTTGCGCACATTGATATCCACGCGCTTGGACGATTGTGATTCGATGGGATTGTATGTTAATCAGATCGTGGAGACTGCTAAAAAACTAAGAGGCACCGAATTTAACATCGATAAAGAGTGGATCGGCTCGTTACTTTTGGCAGGTTTGCCGGAAAAGTTCTCACCGATGATTATGGCCATCGAACATTCAGGAATCGCCATTACGGCGGATTGTATCAAAACAAAGCTCATGGATATGGAAAGTGAGATCGGTAAAACAGGCAGTGCATTTGCCGGTAAGGATTACAAGTCTAACCACAAGTCTCATGTTAGCAGCACTTCAAAACCAGCGGATCAAAATGTAAAA
This sequence comes from Aphaenogaster rudis, assembly GCA_003063815.1. Taxonomy (NCBI): domain Eukaryota; kingdom Metazoa; phylum Arthropoda; class Insecta; order Hymenoptera; family Formicidae; genus Aphaenogaster; species Aphaenogaster rudis. Next base: position 102,032 of record NJRL01000548.1, read on the forward strand.
TATGACAAGAAAGATGTTAAATGCTACAAATGTAAAGAAACAGGTCACTTCCAAAATAAATGTCCTAAGAACACCAATGACTCAAAGCACTTTAACTCAGAAAACTCTAAATATGGAACAACGTTTAGTGCAGTGTTTTTAAGCGGACAGTTTAGAACGGACGAATGGTACATTGATTCGGGAGCGAGTGTGCATTTGACAGCAAGAAAGGACTGGCTAGAAAGAGTGTGTGAAAATACTAATCTTCAAGAAATCATAGTGGTAAATAAAGTAAAAATACTAGTATCCTGTCAAGGTGATGTCAACATAACCAACGATCAGAAACAGTTTAGAGACTGAAAAGTTTGACATTACTATAAAGGATGTGCTGTACGCACCAGACTTAACTACAAATTTATTGTAGTTAGTCAGTAAGTCAGGCTAATAAAAAACGGCAATAAAGTTAAGTTTGAGTACAGTGGATGCAAGATATTCAATAAACAAGGTGAACTTGTGGCTACAGCAGATCTGGTAGATAACGTTTATCGATTGAATATTGATAAGTCGGAAAAATGTTTACTTGCTAGTAACAACGTGACAGCTGAAATTTGGCATCGCAGATTGGGACACATAAATTACAACAATTTAAACAAAATGAAAAATGGTATTGTAGAAGGCATTGTGTGTCAGTGTGATATTAGCAAGACCAGACAAAACTGCTTAGTATGCTGTGAAGGCAAACAATCCAGATATCCTTTTAACCATAAAGGAAGCAGAGCCAATGGATTATTGGAAATCGTGCATGCGCTGATGTATGTGGAAGTCCATTCTATTGGTGGTTCAAGATACTTTTTGTTCTTCGAGGACGACTTTAGCAGAATGACTTTTGTGTATTTTCTCAAAACAAAGGACTCAGTATTTGAAAGCTTTAAAGACTTTAAAAACATGGTCAAAAATCAGCAAAGTTTAAAAATAAAAATACTGACAACTGACAATGGCGGTGAATTCTGCAGTCAAGAATTTGAAATTTTTTAAAGAAAACTGGTATAATTTATCAAAAGACCAATCCTTATACTCCGGAACAAAATGGTGTGTCGGAGCGGATGAACAGAACAGTTGTCGAGAAAGCTAAGTGTTTGTTATTTGATGCTGGCTTAGAAAAGAAGTTCTGGGCTGAAGCAGTGAATACTGCTGTGTATATACGAAACAGATCGGGACTGAATAATAAAACACCGTTGGAAACTTGGACCGGCAGAAAACCAGATGTCAGCAACATAAGGATTTTTGGAAGTACAGCGATGGTGCATATTCCCAAATGTAAAAGGCTGAAGTAGGATAAAAAATTCATAAGAATGATTTTGGTTGAATTTGCAGACAATACTAAAGGATACCGAGTCTACAATCCAAGAAGCGACACAATAATAACAAGCCAAAATGTAGTTGTAATGGAAAATACGGAAATTACAATAAAGATTATGCTCAACCCAAACGAAAGTACATCGAAGGACAGTAATGCAGTAGAAGATTCAGTGGGGGCAGCGAGCAACACAGAGTCGAAGATTGAAGAAAATATTTCAAATGCATCAGAAGATTCAGATGAATACATGGAATATGTTCAGGATAACGAAGTCACACCTCCAGTAAGACGTTCTGAAAGGAAACCAAAACCCAAAAACTATAAAGATTTTGTAACTTTTATGTGTAAGAATGAAAGTACCAGAATGGAACTAAACACTAATCCACTGACAGTAACAGAGGCTTTATCAAGAATTGACAAGGACAAGTGGAAGCAGGCTATGGCAGAAGAAATAAGTTCTTTCGAAGAAAATGATGCTTGGCAATTAGTGGATGCGCCGGCTAGTGGAACAATTGTTGATTGTAAATGGGTGTTCAAACGAAAGCCAGACAGTAAAAACAAAATACGTTATCGCGCTCGGTTAGTAGCGAAAGGCTTTACCCAAAGACAAGGAATAGACTATGATGAGACTTTTTCTCCCGTTGTAAGGTATTCTACTTTAAGACTTCTATTCGCTCTGTCTGTTAAGCTAAATTTAGAAATAAGACATTTAGACGTAATTACAGCTTTTCTAAATGGTTTTCTTCAAGAAGATGTTTATTATAAAGCCTGACGGTTTTATAAAAGAAGGTAGTGATAAGACCAAAGTATTAAAGTTAAAACGTGCAATTTATGGCTTCAAGCAATCCTCACGAGCCTGGTATAAGAGAATTGATAAGGTTTTGTTAAAACTAGGTTATAAAAGGTCAGATACAGAGCCTTGTTTGTATGTTAAAAATTGGATTGGATTGGGCGAGCAATGTTAGAGATAAGTTGATAACTATGATTGCAGTATATGTAGATGATTTTCTCATTTTCTCTAATGATAATCCTGAAACAGAAAGTGTAAAGAAAGAGTTGAGTTCAAAGTTTAAAATAAAAAATTTAGGAAAAGCAAAAGATTGTTTAGGATTGCACATTAATAGAGATTATGAAAAAGGATTTATAACCTTGGATCAAAGAAAATACGTTGATCAGATATTAAAACAATTTAATATGAGTGATTGCAAAAGCGTTAATACTCCTATGGGCAAAAGTATACCTTTAAATAGCAAAAATGATAATGTTTTCGATAAGAATGTACCTTATCGACAGCTCATAGAAAGTTTGATGTACTTGGCTGTTTTAACGCGTCCACATATAAGTTTTTCTGTTAGTTTTTTAAGTCAATTTAATGATTGCTACACAAACACTCATTGGCAATGTGCTAAGAGAATTCTAAGATACTTACAAGGTACCAAGGACTATTGTTTAAAATATGTAAAGGGAGATACAGAATTAAAGGGCTATGTAGATGCCGATTGGACGAGCAATGTTAAGGATAGAAAATCCTACACTGGATTTGTTTTTATGCTATGGTTCAGCAATGTCGTGGGAATCCAACAAACAGAAAACTGTCGCTTTGTCTAGTTGTGAGGCAGAATATATGGCCTTGGCTGAAGCTTCAAAAGAAGCTAAGTATTTTAGAAGCCTATTGTTTTAGTTAACTAAAAAGCTATACGAGGTGTGACTATTAAATAACGAGACTGACACTGCTACAGAAGAAGTACGCATGCGCCTAACGCCAGCGACCGACAGCTGTTTAGTGTGAAGCCTTCTCTTTCGAATGCAGTGCCTCTCGCTTCTGTAAACAAATCCGTATAGCCGTAGCCTAAGTTCGCATTGTTTTTTTGTTTCGCCGGAAAAATGTACCTTCACTGGGTTCCTGAAGGTCAAACTATTAATCAACATTACTACCTTCACGTTCTTGCTGAACTCCGTGAAAGAATAAGGAAAAAACCTGTCTCTTATACACATCTAGATGTGTATAAGAGACAGCATTATGTATCAAGCATAGACATAGTAAGAATAGACTGCGCGTTTCCTACCTCTCCCGTGTAGAAAAGTGTACAAATTTTAGAAAGAGTTAGCTGCTGTTGAGCAGTTGCCTCATCTTTGTCTAGTGAAGTAGTGGGGGGAAAAGAAGGCGGAGTCGGAGAAGGAAGAGGTAGTAGAAATGAAGGAGAGAGAAGATTGACGACAACAGAGAGAGATTTGCTGGATTCACACTGCATCCGACGTCCGATGTACGACGTCCGATATCCAATAGGAGAGTTTGTTTTCTAGAGACTTTAATATCGCTAGTTAAAGTCTCTAGAAAACAAACTCTCCTATTGGATATCGGACGTCGTACGTCGGACGTCGGATGCAGTGTGAATCCAGCAATTGACGACCCAAAGCATGTTGTCTCTTTCTAAAGTTTGTACAACTTTTCAGCCGAACGCGCAGTCTATTCTTACTATGTCTATGGTATCAAGACACGGAGATAACCTGAAAACCTCTTAACAATTTTAAAGAAAATACCCGTAGGAGCCTCAAAAGTGATACAATTAATTATCTTTCTAACTTGCAATTGATAACTAAGATGTCTCGATGGGGAGATCCCCTGTCTGCACAACACATCTAGATGTGTATAAGAGACAGGTGTTAGACCATCCGCCTTATTCGCCGGATCTTGCGCCGTGCGATTTCTATCTGTTCCCTAAGGTGAAATCTGCATTAAAAGGAACAAGATTTGAGTCCGTTGGAGCTGTGAAAGAAAAAGCACGCGTCCTGAAGGACCTGACAGAAGAAGACTTCCAGCACTGTTTCGAACAATGGAAGATTCGCATGGAACGTTGTAGGGATAGAGGAGGGGTGTATATTGAAGGTGATAATAAGTAAATATGTATGAAATCAAAATAAAATGTTTTACAGCGTCAGTCTCGTTATTTAATAGCCACACCTCGTATTGTATTACTCTCTATAATGATAACCAAAGTGCTCAGAAATTGTCTGTGAACCCTGTATATCACAAAAGATCTAAACATATCGATGTGAGATATCATTTTATAAGAGATGCCGTTTCTAACAACTATGTAAAAATTTTGTATCTTCCATCAGTTGGTATAACTCCGGATGTTTTGACAAAAAGTCTTTGCACTATAAAGCATAATAAGTTTATTAACGATTTAGGATTAGTTAGTACATAAACCACTTGTTTTTGATTTAGTGGGGGTGTTAAAGTTAAATCAAAAGAGGTTCTTTCAGTTAATATATCAGGCGCCACATATGGTCACTAGTTTAGTGTTATCACACTGTCGTCAGATGGCGCAGTAAGTGTTTTACGTTTCTTCTTCCTCATGTACGTCTATAATAAAGTTAGTCCAAGCAGAATACTCGACGGCACAACGTGCGTTTCATTTTCGCCTTACAATAATCAGGTGATGTATCAAGCATAGACATAGTAAGAATAGACTGCGCGTTTCCTACCTCTCCCGTGTAGAAAAGTGTACAAATTTTAGAAAGAGTTAGCTGCTGTTGAGCAGTTGCCTCATCTTTGTCTAGTGAAGTAGTGGGGGGAAAAGAAGGCGGAGTCGGAGAAGGAAGAGGTAGTAGAAATGAAGGAGAGAGAAGATTGACGACAACAGAGAGAGATTTGCTGGATTCACACTGCATCCGACGTCCGATGTACGACGTCCGATATCCAATAGGAGAGTTTGTTTTCTAGAGACTTTAATATCGCTAGTTAAAGACTCTAGAAAACAAACTCTCCTATTGGATATCGGACGTCGTACGTCGGACGTCGGATGCAGTGTGAATCCAGCAATTGACGACCCAAAGCATGTTGTCTCTTTCTAAAGTTTGTACAACTTTTCAGCCGAACGCGCAGTCTATTCTTACTATGTCTATGGTATCAAGACACGGAGATAACCTGAAAACCTCTTAACAATTTTAAAGAAAATACCCGTAGGAGCCTCAAAAGTGATACAATTAATTATCTTTCTAACTTGCAATTGATAACTAAGATGTCTCGATGGGGAGATCCCAGTTGCGCACAGAATAAATCGGACACAGTAATATTTTATCAATAAAACAACGTCTAGGGCATTTTAGTTTAATATCTCCGCGGTTGAAGCAGTATGGATATGATTATTTTTTTAATGCGAGGATGCAGGGGGAGGGGCGAAGCCGATTCATTCAACCTGTGTCCGATTTATTCTGTGCGCAACTGGGCTTCACTCGTCTCGATAACATAAAATGTCTGGAGAAATCAGCTTATAAGTATAAATGATTTGCTATTTTATGTTTCCGCTAATCGTCGATTCTCTTGCGAAAACAATATGTTTTATCATCCCCTATAAAAAATATTTTAATAATAGATAAATGTGTACTGATAAGCATAAATTGGCAAATAAATTAACTGACAATGAGTCACCTTACTTATTTTTTTATCGTCGAAGTGCTTTAACACTTAACATGCTCGACTATACAGCAAACAAAATTCTTTATATTTTTATCGCTTTGGGTGAAGATCAACGAAAGTATCATTAGATAGTTATTATAAACGGAGCTACATTTTTGAGTAATTGTATTAATAGAACAATTCAAAGCAATAATAAAAAAGTTTAGATCATAATCTAAAAATACCCGACTACATAGCAAATGAAATTGATATCTTGATTTCTCTTGATAAGGCTCATTAAAATTATCGTCGAGCGGCTATAATGTGCAAAGTTAGATTCCCGAACAAATAATTAACCGTAATTTATCTACTCATAGAACAATTCAAAGAATTAAAGCTTGTCAACGTCATAGGATTGTGAGGCGATAACGATACATAAAACTTTAGACGTTAATAATCCAACAATGATTATTATGTATTAGAGATGATTGAAATAAATTCTCACATTAATGTATGTGTAATTTATCGACAAATTATTTCCAGGTTTACCATAATGAGAATTTGAACAATAGAGGAAAAAGTAGTATTATATAACTCCCCATTTACATCTTGTACAACTTTGTTAATAATCAATATTTTACATTGGAACTTAACAATTACATTCTTCAAAGTGTTGCTCAATCGATTCCAGATTCAAAGTTATGAAATATTTATTACTTAGGACGTTATTTATAAAAATGACGATACTGCATAATAGTTCGAAGAACAGGAGTAATGTAGCTTTCTCACAAAAATAGATTTAAAAAATCGGTTTTGTTTAAAAGAACATATTTTGTTTTGTTACAAAATTAGATATTTATTCAAAATAAACGCTTTTTTTACCTTAAAAAAGAGGTCGTATTAGGACCTCTAGCATGGGGCAATATTAGCAAAATGCCATGCTATTGTGTAACTTTGCATAACTCGAAATGTGTACCGAATAAAATGTTAAAAAGTGTGCAAATTAGGAATTTGCACAGTGCTTCCTCATTAATTTAAAGGGGGTCAAATTAGAAAGAGACACAATGCATCATCAACATTTTAGTTGGTTTACAAAGCTTCCTCTATGAGAAAATTTTTTAAATTTTTCTTTTGTTTGGTTTGGCTTCCTTATAGAGGAAACTTTATAAACCAACTAAAATGTTGATGATGCATTGTTTAAATTGATGAGGAAGAACTGTGCAAATTCCTAATTTGCACACTTTTTAAAATAAACTTTTACAAATAATTTGGCTCTAAATTCAATACTAAATTTCTTTTAATGATATTCTATTGATTTAAAAAAAATCAGCTCGAATTTTATAAAAAGAGAACCGCTTTACTGATCATCGCGCAATTCAATAGGAACATTCCTTAAATAATTCTCTATAGATTAAAAAAAAGCAACCCGATATCTCCAAATTTGCGGAAGTTAGAGCAACCACGGACATTTCTAAAAAAATTCAAAATTTTCTTAAAAGAGAACCTCTTTACCGATCATCGCCCAATTCAATAGGAATCTTCCTTAAATAATTCTCTATCGATTAAAAAAAAATTCAGCCCGATATCTCCAAATTTACGAAAGTTATAGCAACCACAGACATTTCTCAAAAAATTCAAAATTTTCTTAATATGAGCGCAAAAAGAACCCCGTAACCGATCATCGCACAATTCAATAGGAACCTTAATTCCTTTAATAATTCTTTATCGATTAAAAAATAACCAATCCGATATCTCCAAATTTGCGGAAGTTACAGCAACCACTGACATTTCTCAAAAAATTCAAATTTTTCTTAATATGAGCACAAAAAGAACCCCGTAATCGATTATCGCGCAATTCAATAGGAATCTTTCATGAAAAATTCTTTTTCGATTAAAAAAAAAGCAACCCGATATCTCAAAGATTACGGAAGTTAGAGCAACCACAGACACTTCTCAAAAATAAAAAAATTTAATAAAAAGAGAACCCTTTACCGATCATCGCGCAATTCAATAGAAACTTTCCTTAAAAAATTCTCTTTCGATTAAAAAAAAAGCAACCCGATATCTCCAAATTTGCGGAAGTTACAGCAACACGAACATCCACACATACATACATACACACATACAAATAGACATTTGTAAAAATGTAAATTATCAACGTTTAAGAACATTCTAAACACATTGTCCTTAAAAAATGAAAATATGAGTTAGCAAACATGTAAATTTTCGACGTTTTAGAACATTCTAAACATATTGGCATTGAAAACTCCAAAAAAATTTTTTTCACGAAAACAAAGCTTCCTCTATGAGGAAGCAATAAAAAACAAAACAAGTGTACATGTATATTTGTGTGATAATACGCCGAAGTTTAAGAAGAATGAAAAAATATATATTATTAAATGCTAAAATGTACTTTGAAAACGTTTCGAAATGCTCGAAAGTAAAAATGCCAATGCGTTATAACAAATGCCGGTTATTGTATATTGGCATATTAGCGTCACGTAACGGCAGGTTACTAAACAAATAATTCCATAAATAATCACTAGAATTTGTTATCTAATAGCGGAGATATTAAGAGGAGCCATTATACCACCTACAAAGGCCATATACCATCTTTTCCTCTAATTATTTTTATCCGTATATTTGTTTAATTCGAGTTAATTAAATATATTAATTAAATAATGACATGCGAAACAGAGAAAAAAATTCTGCAGATAGGGTGTAGAGTGATTACAGATAAATCCAACATTTCTTCAAAATGTTCTTTTGATCGATCAACTTTTCACAATATTGCTCAACTAAACTGATGCAATTCATATACGGTCCATAAATAACCTTATTGATCAAGTTTATCATCATTGTTGAAGTTTCATGATTTGATGCGATGATTTGTAAATGACTACCTTATTGCACTTTATTTGTACTGGCTCCTTATTGTATTGTATTTCTTTACTGAAAATAAAAATAAACTATACTTCTTAAGAATCGTGTTATCTACGTTGCTTGAAGAAGTTAATTTTCGTACACGATAACAAATGTAGTTTCAGTAGGATGGTGCACTACTTCACAATAATCACAAAGTGCATAACTTGTAAAATTAAAACACAATCGTTACACAAATCATTAAATAGGCTGTAAAAACCAACAGTATGTCAATATCAATAGTATCTATAGTAGCAATAATCTACTAGATTACCAGGCTTGTCGGCTTTAGACTTTTTTATGGAAAATGATAAAAAATATAGTTTTCTCAAGGGAGCTGATAACTAGAGAAAACATAAGACAATGAATCATCAATACTTGTAAACTGATTTCTCGAGACATTTCATTAACTATTAATAGCGAGTTTAAAAGATGTTTATACCATTGCTTTGAGGGAAAATGTTTTCGAATATTTAAGGAATTAAGGGGTCTGTTTTCTCTGTTCCTGAACTGCTGCACTAGTTTACAGTTTATCTTTTTCCTTCCAATGTGGAGTAAAAAAGATAAACTCTGAACTAGTGCAGCAGTTCAGGAACAGAAAACAGGCCTAAGATTTCATACGGGCGCGCATACACACACACACGCACACACGCACGCACGCACGCACGCACACACATACACACGCACACGCACACGCACACACACACACACACGAGGTATAAATCCAATCGGACAATCTCGTGGTACATTTTGGGTAACGCTAAAATATTTGCGGTATTTAAATATTGAAGACATATAATTTAGGAACTTCTCATTCAAAAACCTGTTTATAACCAGTGTTTTGAAAATATCTTAACATCACACACACAAGTATTTATAATAAAAATATGAATTTTTATTTTAAAAACTGAAGATGATTTTTACTTGACCTTCAAAAGGCTATCCAAGCAAACCAGTTATCAAACCAAATTCTGTAATCTTCATTTAGAACTTTTTTTCCTAAAATCAACACTTTCGACGAAATAAAATTGTATCATTTAAAATAAGCCATCTAATATATTTCGTTATACTAATGCAATAATAAATTTACAAAAATTTCTATTTTAGTTTGAGATCGATAATTTAAACCTAATTAAATAAGGATATCAAGGATCGAAAAATTAAACTGTGTTTAGCATTTTAATTTGTTATTTTAATAATTTATTTTTAATTGTAATTTATTTATTAACTAAAAATATATGTTTTAAGAAATACATTTTAAAAAAGAATGTTAATAAAATGTTAATGTATGTTTAAAAATGTTAGTTAAAATACAGTCAAATGGAAATTACATCATCATAAAGATAATTCATAGTGGTTACTAAAATTTTTAGCGTTTAGGCATCTAAAATAAACAATTTTGATAGCATTTTAAATTTAAATAATATCGTTATCGTTGCGCGATCATGGTTTTCTGAAAAATAATAATTGATATAAAAATGGTGGCTATTTAAAATTAATGATTCAATTTTCCGATAAAAATCGAGTGAGTTTTTTTAATATAAAATAGAAATAGTTAATAAACGATTATATGATAATAGCGATTATTTAAAATGAATGATTCAGTTTATTAGTAAAGTTAAATCATTGTTTTTAATAAAAATGTAGGAGATGGAAAAATTTACGGAGCCGACTGCGTCTCAAACTCGGGATCCCTCGCTTTCCACGCCTAGCACCTAGCATGCTAATCCACGGCCGCTCCACTACTCTCGTAATTATCCCTTATGGTCCTGTATTCCTACAGCTCGGCCAATCCTAACACCACATTCGTCCCGAATGTGCTATGTCCACCAATGCCGAAGCTAAGTATTCGAATAATCAGCGCACCATGGCATCCCAACTTACCACCGTACTCGGAGATCCCAATACTCCGAACGCACATTCACAACATAATCATAATCAATCGTGCTATACGGTTGGTGCCACTGAATTATCCCTCATGGCCCTGTATTCCTACAAAAACAATTTTTTCAATCGGGAAAAACCACGATCGTGCAATAAATACATTTTTAAATATATTATTAAAACTTAAACTTACTCAGTTCAATAGATTGGGAGGAATCTTGAAAACCAGTTAAAAAATGTGGTTTTGCGAAAAAAAACACGTTTCAAGTTTTCAGTTTGAATACACAATAAAAAGATTTTTGAAAATATATCTTAGTTTGCTATTCCGGGATAGTGTAACAAGTCTTCTGCAAACAGTTCCTTCCAAATTTTTTTCTTATTTCCGACGTATTCGTATGTCGCCTGTCACCTTCTATGCCTGGTGCTCAGCTTCTTTTTAACGCATGTCTCATTTAATTTTTTATACCATTTATTTGTATTTAATTTAACGATATTTACAATATCTATAATTTGTAGTAAATTAAAAAATGCATTATTAAATATGCAAATGGTAATATATGCATTCTCAAGAGCTTCTCAAAAAGAGCTCTTTGAGGCAACTTTCCAAATTAAAATATTAAAGCTTATCATTATTTTGATTAAAACAGCTTATATACTTTTCCTGTTTTTATTGTCTTTGTAAATAATTTTCAATGCTTTCTAGATATTTTAACCTTTTTACGAAACAATCTAACTTTGCTTTTGCTTCCTGCTACTTACACTATCTTCGATTAGATAATAAATAAAAAATTTTTTTTCTTTCAATATATTCATAAATATGGCCAAATATATATACTTTTTCGTACTTTTAACATTATAAACTCAAAAATCTTAACATGATACACTAATTTATAGATTAAATTCATTTTTAGCATGCTAAAATCTCTTGTAAGATTTACATGTATAACATAAACGCGACAAATTTTCTAAAATTTTTTATTAATTAAAAAATTAATGGAAAAATTTTTTGATTAGTAAAATGATGTTAGAAACAATAATGTAGCTAATTATTTGTATGAATTTGTGCAAAAAATTGTATTTTTATAAACTCAATTGTGTAAAAGTGTATTTTAATTGACGTAATACGTTTATTTAGAAATTAGAAAAAACATAAAATTTAAATCGAGAGATAGGCCAATGACGGTCATAGCGGATCTTAGTGCTCCAATAATATTAATGTGTGACTTTTCTATAAATATTACCACATGCCTCTCGGTGGTCGAACTGGCTACGACACCCTCACGGATTGTAGGGAGGTCCAGGTTCAAATCCTGGCTGAGGTAATATTTTTCGCAATAAATTCTTTACAGTTTTTCGGGTTAGGATGAGAAGGGAGAATCTTATAGATGCTTGTTAGCATCAGTATGTCATTAAATTGATTTCCAATTTAATGTTGTGATATTCGAGAGCTGCGTTTCAAGACAGATAGTAACGGCGCGCAGTTTATAGAAAAGTCACACATTAATATTATCGGAGCACTAAGATCCGCTATGACCGTCATTGGCCTATCTCTCGCTTTAAATTGTTTATACACATATGCGGTCTTATCCTAATTATTAATTATAAAATTTATTTTTTTCCGTATTTCTTAATGTGTATTAATACATTTTATATGAAATATGTATATTAAATTACATTAATCTTTTACAATATATTTTTGTATAACAAAATTTTTCTAAGAAATCAGATTGTCCTAAAAGGGAACACCAAAGTAATGGGTCAAAAATTAAATTCTTTTCTTTCTCATAAAAAAATTCAGCTTTGGAAAATATATTTTCAGAGTTCTATTTTATAATTTGAACAAATAAAGAAGTTATGAAGTATTATTAAGAAAATTTTAGCGCTACTTGAGCGAGTCGTTTAGTAGGCTGTAATATAAGATGTATTGTAAAAATACATCTTACTACAAATTCAAGCTTAAACTCAAGCTTTATTGAGAAATACTGTCAAAATTAAAAAAAGAAATATGTGAATTACATTTTAAAAATATTCGAGATTCTGAAATTGCAGAAAATAACAAAAACTTAGTGGATAACATAGTAACGTCGTTACTTCTTCTATTTTACTCAACGAGTAAAACAACGAGCAGGGAAATAATATTGAGAAGTAATGTGTCACTTGTAACACCGTTATTGTTACAATTACTTTTTTTTAGTAATAAATTGATAACAACGTTATATTTTTCATTAGTAACGGTAACGATAACGTAATTATATTTTTCATTAGTAACGATAACGTAATTATATTTTTTGGGTAACGGTAACGAATATATAATCGTTACTTTTATATATACTTTTATGAACGGGCATAAGCAATTTTTAAAAGAAGGGAGCGTTGACTATGTTGCGATTAACTATGACCATTATAGATCTTGTGTTAAACTCTCAATTAGCAATCTAACGAAAAAGTAATGACTTGTTATTTTTTTAGTAACGATAACGACGAGTTACTTTTTCCAATGGATAACGAGTTACTTTTTAAAAGTAACTTTCCTAATCCTGGCGTTACCGTTACTTTTATGAAAAAATGTAATATTACCAAATTGTTATTATAAAAAAATAACGGTAATGGTAACGGCGTTCAAGTAACGCGTTACTTCACAACCCTGCAAATGTCTATATTTATTTCTTTTTTAAATCAATTAAGATGATTTCTTTGCATTTACACTAAAATTTTTTTTTAAGTGAGAATATCATATCACATCCGATAAATAATGTCATTTCTTTAAAACAACTTAAAAATGAAACATAACTTTTTACTCAATTGCCACTTATCTATTAATTTTTCAATTATTTGTTTGAAAAATACAATTTATTTGCAAGTAAAGAATGTTTCAATAATAATAATATAAAGAAAGACATTTTTTACAAAATGGCTTGTTGTAAAAATTAATTCAATGTTCTAAAAATCGATCGAACGCTTAAGGGGGGAACCTGGTTTATAGGGTCCAAAAAATCGAATTTCCAGAAGTTGTCTTAATCAATAGTAGCACTACCTGAGAATATCCTCTTAAAATTTTAGGCCGAAATTCAAAGTACTTTTCGAGTTACAGCCTCGAAAAGGTCATACGTCGAGGTATACAGCGCACGGCGCGTTCCGCCTTGTCTACACTGAGAAAAAGGTTTCTTTATGCCAATTAAATATATTTGGTTGACACTTTTCTAAAATATTTATTTGAAGCAAACGAATTATATTTA
>NJRL01000549.1:27415-47463 GCA_003063815.1 Aphaenogaster rudis
CCGCAATTTTGATTGTGATTGGTCGATATGTTAAATCTTACGACTTAAAATCTCATTGTAGACACCGCTTTATATATCTTAAGGATAGGTAAGGATCGTGAATGAAAGTACGGAAAAACTTTCTTTCTACATAAATATTTCTTTTTTTTCGTACTGTGAACAACTTGACGCTGTACATTTTTAAATCTTCATAAACGTTTAGGAATTAAGGCAGTTTTATATTAATGCCGAAAATTTTTGAACAATTTCGACCAGACTTCCGTTTTTCACGGTAGCATCAGAGATAATGACCTATTTCGATTCCTAGACACGTACACGTTTAATTCTAAATTTATTTATGGAAAGCTTGTCGTATACTATAGAAAATCTATTTTCAACGTGAAACGCGAGACAGATTTATGGCGCGTTTGGCATATCATTTCAAACTTTTCATTACTTAAGAGACCACTTAAGAGTGTCATAAATTTTTCACTGAATAGCAACGAATAGAAACATATCGAATCTGTCAGAAAAGTAGATGAGGGAAACATCATTGTACTGCCTCAGGTGTTTAAGAACTAGATCCATGACAAGGTAAGAATCTTGAGGCTTAAACTTCATAAAGATTTGCGCGCCATTCGGAGCGATCCAAAAAGAAAATCGCGGGCGATTATACGAGTTTTAGAGACGAATTTGTATATACTGCGGTATTGTTAGGTGACAATAGTGTCCACAGGATGAAGAGGTATTTTGGAGTGCGTAAACCTGCGCGCATAAACCTGCAAAACTTTAAAGGAGACCTTTAAAACGAGCTTCTCAGACTTGTACCTCTCTGTCTCTCTTTTTCCCACAGTGTATTTGAATCTTTGAAGAATTGCCGCATATGCCCTTACGCCTTTGAAGGTTCAGGTAGAAGGCTCGTTTGGCCGCTTTGTAAAATACACAGAAAATCCAACGAAATACGCAGGGAAACTAAGAAAAGAGTGTTTTCCTTCGTCGGCGCGCCTTAGTGTCGCTATTATTATTCCGGTATTCAAGTCAAGTGCACTGTCGAGTGCACTGTAAGAAATAACAATATTTCTTCCCATGTGCAATAATATTTTTATGGACATATTTTACGAGCGTTATATCCTGCGATCAATTAACGAGTTGTGAAGTCCATTTTTCGAAGACCTTAATATCTTGAAATTATATACACGCGCCTTGCAAACTTTTATTTATTAAATAAATGAAATTTTCTTTTTGGCGTTATCAATTTTCTTTTATATCGTATATGTGCTGTATCATAAATTCCTTATACCGCCGATTAGCAGCGCAACTAGTTCTCGCAATCAGTTTTAAAGATATCACATATAGTATAAAAATCCGTAATCCATTCTTGGATGAAAGGCGAGAGAAATTGATGTATATATTATTCGAAATAAATCACTATTTTATTTAACTAACTAACCATCTGCCAAGAATGTAGTTCGCGACGGAAAGATTGCACCGTCTTGTCAATTCTTCATCGGATTAAGTTAACGAGCTGTGGTCGTGGCTGCGATTCTCACGCTCGGTAGATAATCTTGATTCATAGAAGACCCTGGCTACCTTCGTGATCAATGGCAACCTCCGAGGAAGCCAACCGATACTTACTATAGAAGCAAACGAATATCTTTAGCGTAGTCAATTAATTGTTTTTACGTAATTACACATTTTTATTTGCCATAAATTTTCCATTTGCCATTTTTATTTGCCATTAAATCTTCACATATAGAAAAAAGAAATTCAAATTGATAATGTTCAAATTTGTGCAACTTGGTGTATTAGTTAATCTAAATATGTATCAAATAAATCATTAATACAATAACATTACTGCAAAAAAATCGAAGCATCAAGGCACTATGGACATGTTTTAACCTGTACAGATGATTAGTCATGCCTGAAACTTGTCTTCGTAGAACTCTCAGGTAATTCTATACGGTAAGATCTTTTGACACCTTGATGTCAATGTTTTCTAGTTCAAGCTACCTGATCTCATACCAGGAGTGCTAAATTTACGTCTTAGTTAGTCGTCAATCTGAGGTGATCTTCTTTTCTCTGAAAGAAAGCTCGATAAGAATATCCGCGATTATCATCGACACGACGCGGTGACGGTGACTTTTTCTTTCGATACGCCAAAGCGAGATTCTTGCTCACCGCCGCCGTCCAATTTACACTTTCGCGCAGCCAAACTCGGCAAGAAAGGGTTCTCGAGAGGCCATTAGGACGGACCCGAAAATGTTGTTCTTCGCGCGCGGGGATTCGGGTCCGCGACGCCGGTTATTTCGGTCCCCACTGGTCCAGAACGTATCAAGGGCGGCTCCGGGATGACCGTGCGACGTGTATATTTTAAGAATATTGACGTGAGAGACGGACGTTTATCCTGCGTATCGGTAAAAACACAGTGTAAGAACATATCGTTAATACTCAGTAATATTATACTATTAAATAAACTTTTTGGTTCCCGTTCTGATAAGCATACAATAAATCGAAAAGAAAGTTAAAATGATATGAATGAAAAATCGTATTTTGGAACGGTTTTATTAAACAATATAAATGTGACAATTATGCATTATTTATAGTCGATCAGATGATCTCGTCGACTAAAAGCAACATCGAAAGAAAACATTGAATTGTATGGTAATCATAGATTGTTCATAAATGATAAGATATTAGATAAGAACTACGTCGACTGAAAACAACGAATTGAGAATTCAATGCCAATAAGAAATGACAACTACATTCCACCGATTTATTATGCGAAGTGCTAGATGGGGATAAAAACATCGCCGTCCGGAAGGTGATAATTATTCGAAGTCGACGAGACCTTCTTCTGTAAGGGGAAAGAACGAAACGACATCGTTGAGGGATCTCGTGATCTTAACCAAATACCTGGCGGACTATAATTATTGGCCGCTTGGCCAGGAAATTTTGGCCACCCGACTGTCGTCGAACTCTCGTCTCGGAACGTGCTTAATCTCTTTGTAAATTCGATCAATTAAGTAAGCCCTGTCAGGAGAGGGTCCAGTTTAATTGACTGAGTGTGTCTCAAAAGGCGATAGCATCTTCAGCCGCAGACTTATTTAACGAAGTACGGTCGACAGTGGTGTAGACTTAAAAATTTACCAGTGTCACAAATATTTCTCTTTCTTCGCAAAACAAATAAGATATAAGAACCATTTATATGCGAATTAATTTCTTGTATTTGTCTATTAATTCCTTTAGCTCTTAAAACTCTCTCTCTAAAGCTGCGTAAAAAATATTTTAAATGGCACTAAAAAAAAATCCAGACGATCACAAGCAATTTTTTAAAATACAATGTGAGATAATTAATACAACATAATAAAATTAAAATTTAATTTAGAAACATTACAATTTTAAGACTGTTATTTCATATGTACGATGACTTTTTTGCCATTATTTAGCAATTCCTTTAGGCCCAATTCCACAATCTCCAGTTAACTTAACCGTCCGGTTAAGTTAACTGGAGATTGTGGAACTGGGCCTTAATATTTAAAGGAATTCTTAGTATTTTTAGCTTCTTAGTATTATTTTTTTTCATTTAATTTCCATTATTCTAATAAGTAATTAAGTTCCATTCTGATTGGGATGACTGGTGGAAGGATATCCGCGAGTTCTGCGCTGTAATATCCGTGAGATATAAGTCCTGTGAGATCGGATCGGACGGGTTTTGCCGCCGCGAGGCGACGGCGACGCGACGCAGCGATGGGCCGGACAAATGCGGGACAGGTCGAAAGCCGGCGGCATGACAGAGTCGCGCGTTTAATTCGCCCCGCTGCCTCAATGGCACCTGTCGTCTCCGACCGGCGGAGAGGCTTCGCAGCCACAATGTTGCGGCCATTAATCACGATCATCGGATGCATCGCGCGCCGTCTCGTCGTCGCCCGACGACGGTGGTTTCCCGCCGTTGACGAGGCGGCGCGGCGGAGCCCTCGTTCTTGCCGCGCGCGTAATGTCATCCATCATCGCCCCGGCGACAGCCGCGCGGTATCAAAAGCCTCCCTGACTACGTATTCCGACTGCGTACACGAAGAGAAGTCAGTCGGTCCGACCTAAAGTTTCGAGGTCCGCGGGCCCTGAAGATAAGACGCCGCGAGTCCTCGGCCATTAAGACGGCGGTTCTCAAGCCGCGAGCCATTCCAGACTATCTGCGAGTAGCTTCAGAGAGATTTTTCTCGTATAACTTTCATACATTTTATAAATTTTTCAGTGTTCCCTAGATTTTTTTTCCATCGTGAACACTGTCCTTTAATGCCCAACTCTATATATTAAATAACTGTGCAAAGAATTCTTCGAGAGGTTGGAGTATGATTCGCGAATATCTCTGAAGTCTGAAAGCTCTCTCAATGAAGCATGTGGGCGCCACTGCATTAGGACGCATGCCAACGGGGCGGCCATTAAGAAAATAGATCAAGTTCTCGGCCAACTTTCAACTCTGAATTGAGTTTCCCCCTGCACGGGTTAAACCGTTTCGCGAGTAGTGGAGCGGCGGAAACTCTTTGATCAGATGATGAGTCTCCACTTCTCGTCGACGTTTTTCGCGAAGGTAGTTTACGGTTTCGGATTAGACCGGACAATTCCCTTTTTAAAAGCGAGTCATTCAGCTTTCAACTTTTTCTTATAAATGTATCAAATCTTCGTTATAGCTTCAATAATTTTTCCATTATTACATTAAAATCTGCTTAAAATTGTAACATTGAATATTTTTGTTAATCTACGTTACTTCTTGAACGCAATAATAGTTTTCACATCTTTAGAAATTTTTGATTCAATTTGTTGAAAAAATTATCTTTTATTATTTTTTAAATTGCCTCTTTATTTGTTTTTTATTATCAATGCGAAGAAGACAGTAGAAATTCTGAAACTGATAAAATAGATGATTAAAACGCGCGGAGTTATTGTTCGCTCTCGTAATGAGATCCGCGTGCCATCACGCGTGCAGCTAATGTGGACCACCTGTAGTTTAGATGAAAAGGCAAGAATCGCGATCGATTACAACGGATTATGGAACATCAACGGAACAGATCGGGATACAGACTGCCTGGTATCTCTCCTTATGAGGCCAGGAAATTAGAACCATTTCCAGAGCAATTTCCTGCCCCTCTAGTATGATGCCCTCACTCCGCCCTTTTTCATTCTTGCACGACGAAAGGGCCATCGTGATATTAATCTAACTGCTCTTAAGGGTGGCGCGTGCGGAAAGAGCAGATGTAACATGCAGCTTTTTTCCGATCAATCGATATCTAGGTGTAACTCGTTGAACATGAAAGTAATGCGCCAATTTTTGTTAAGTCGTCCTAATCCTAGTTCGTGAATCTTTCGATATCTTTTTAAACGATAAAATATATATTTGATAAGTAATGGTAGAAGAAAATTGTTGCAAGTATTACATGACAGTTTTGGACTCGTGATATTCCTATGTCGAATTTTAATTCGAAATTTTAAATTTAATATTTTTTTATCTACTTTATTTAAACTTAATATGTTTTATTTGCCATATCATCTTTATTCGTTTTTCTTCATATTACGATACTTATTTTACACTATTTACTTCACTACTTTTATTATTATTATATTTTGTAACAAGCATTTAATACATAGTAATCAGTTACCGTCTGGTGGTTTAGAATGGCTGAGCATCGTGGGCGGCCGAATTCTGATCCACACGTATTATAGTACATCCTTCCCTTAGAAGCTGGGATCGTATCAGGATTCTTCCTCGGAGAGTCAGTCCTTGAAAATTCTAAGGAATATCTCGCACGGGAGGTCCTCTTCTCGTTGAATCTCTAAAGAGTATCTTGTTCCGAAACGGCTCGATATTTCTGAAGCGTTGGGAGAATCTAAAAAAACAAGCAGGAGTCACTCTTTTCCCATGAATCAACAAATAAAAATCTGTATGTGTAGTGTGACTGTATGTATATTATTTTAAGAAAGAGAGAGAGTTTAAATAATAAAATATTACATATAAAATCATAATATATATTAGGATTACATATCTCTTATCTTTTTATTTTAATTAAACAACAGAATTGCTTTTCGTTCTGAAATGATTTTTCCGATAGCGATATCAAAGAGGCAAGAATGTTCTTGTTTCCGTTTTATTAGAATTAGAGTTTAGAATTATTACGCGATTAGAATTTAGAAACATGACGAGTGTTTAGAAATCGCCGCGCGATTCGACTGTTAACATATGACGTAGAGTGTTTCTTTGCAAGAATAGTTTTCGAAACTGGCTTCTATGTCTCGCGGAAACGTTTACGACGGGAATCATAACTGATGAATCATGTTTGAGCTTATGCTAAGGAGAGTTGAGAGAAATGTGCTTGCCAACTGCGTCCATTCGCAGATCGTTATTGCAAAGTCGTTTTCACACAAGCTTATTATTTTAAACAGAATTTGATATTTTGTGATAGTTACGTATACATTGTGATAGTTTTCCAAAGTTAAAAATTTTAAACTGGAATTAATTTTTATTAAACAGTGATATTAAATTAAAAAATTGTATATTAACGATGTTATAACGAGCAATATATTTTGTTTGTTACTAAGCAGCAAAGCAATCTTGTTGAATAACAAGGAATTAATCACCGCGTTAAACATGAGATAAGCAAAGAGATGTTTAGATATCTCGACTGTAATTATGGGTTAAATTACTATTATTATGTTTATAGAATAATGACTCAATGACTCAATAACACAATGACTCAATGACATGAGAATTTTCCGTTGCAGTAATTGTGATCTTTGAGAAATTCCCAGACGAATACATTATTATCAGCGATATAGAAAAACTATGAAATATTAATGTGTTTGAAACGACAAGAGTATTTGTTAATAAAATAGGTAATGCAAACATGCATGCACTTTTTGGAAAAATTTCGAGAGAGATATTTTCTGACGAGCACTCGTTGGCGGTGTTACAGGCAGTCGGAAATCGTGGGTGGAAAAAGTGATCGGTGCGCAATTTTCTAGCAAAGATCGGCGTACGTTATTCCATCGCGAGTGGGCCGCGAAGGATTGATATGCAAATGCATCTTTTACGCTCCGTAGGCTTCGTTGGTTACGTGGCCAGTCGATAGACAAGAAAAAGGAAAAATCTGTACCTTGAGACTTATTTAATCGGGTATACGATCGATCCCTTTTTTATTTAACTTGTAATTGATTTGACTTCATCTAAATCTTAAAGGTAAGAGAATCGAATTACATGAAAATTGGTGAGTGCAAAATAAATTTATAATATTCGTATACCACACGGAAAAAATGGTTTTGCTGAAATATCTAAAAATTTAGCCAAATACAGATCTGAAAATAATTTTGTTGGGCCATCAAAATAATTATGTAGTTGCTGGAATATCAAAACTTTTTGCAGCATCATCATCATGTTTGAGCGTCCCACATAGTTACTTTTGATGGTCTAACAAAATTATTTTCAGATCTATATCTGGCCAAATTTTTAGATACTTCAGCAAAACCGTTCTTTCCGTGCAGGAAATGATTATTTTTTCTTAACCGAAATTAAAAATATTCCTAAAATGTGATATCTTCTTGATTACGAATTTATATTTAAGATATCAATATCAAATCTTTGGCAATTGTAATTTATACGGAAATTCTTCAAGTGTCTCTAAATCTTTACAGATACAAAAAGTATATCGAAGAACTAATTTTTTTATCGTCTCGTCTCGTTTTTTCGAATGAATTACATTTCGTATTATTTAATATGCATGAGTACATACACGTGAAACTATTTGTACGTGACATTGACAGTTTTCATTGGTTCTGTCGTAATTACGTTCATTTGCACTTAAACGAGTTCTCGCGGGTTCGTCCGATTTATCGTTTCCTAGAAGAGTCTCTTTCTCTTTTTACGGCCGACAAGGGATTTAATTTCAAGTGCAACGTTGTGATGGACGCGGTCTCTTATTATATAAATTTTGTGATGCAAATGAGAGTTGCATGCGATGAGCGTCGGTTTTTGTCGCTAGCTTATCGATCGTTAAGTGCCACGATTTACGAGCGGCGGTGCTCTCGTTAATTTCTCTCGACCTGTTTGCAGCACCGACCGATGGGATTGTAGAATCACGTGCGTATCGGGTCCTACTTCCCCGCCCGTTCCCTACTCATATTTCTTGTATGAATCACGCACGGACGTAAGGCAGGATTAATTTTCGTTGCGTGCGAAGGCGCGTGTCTTCCTCGACGACAGCGCAATTTGAGATCAAGATTATCACGTTGGATTCTTATGAACTTATTCCAATCCGGGTCAACTCTCTCCGACTGTTTAAAGAAAATTTATGATTAATCCGCAAAATTGATTTAAATTAAATTAAATCAAAGTAAATAAATCTAAAATAAAATCTTGTTAACTTTGAATAAAAAATGAAAATTAGATTTATTTAAATTATATCCAATTGGGGACTATATTGTTCTAAATGATTAAAGTGCGTCAAGCTACATTTATATAATCGTTAAATTAAATTGAGTCAAGCTATACTTATATATAATCGTTAAAATAAACTGATCTCTCTCGATTCAGTTTAATTATTAAATCTCTACGCAGTCTAGCCCTCACTCGTAGGGGATTCAAGGCAACTCAAGCTCGATCGTGAAACAAATCCCTCGCGTCCCGTTCTGCCGTTCCCTTTGTCTCAGGGAATTCAATGGCTTCGCCATTTCGCATCCCGGGCAGCTGATAGCGAAGCCAACGACGTCGCTTTCCCACAGTTGCTACGGCGGTTCCCATTCCCGCCTTCTTCTCTCGTTCGTTCCGTGCGACGAGCAAATGTTCGATCGTTCGGAAAATAACGGATATGCATTTCAGCGTCGCTTGCTGTCATTCCCGAATGAAACTTTCGAGCAGAACGCGAGCGGAAAACCGCAGAGATACGCGCCCGCTCGTGGGGATCGCAAAAATCAATTCCAATACCATTGCCGCATCAAGGGAGAAGACTGTAAAAACGAAATTCCTGAAGATTAAAGTCTGCAATTGCGCTAAATGTTTATTGATCTAATATTTCTCGCAGAGTTATTGAATATTGTTTTTGTCACGCGACATGCAGCCACCTGAATTTTGTTCACAGATAAATGTCAGGCTAAGTCTCTTGCTAATTTCTATCAAAATAATCTCATCCGAATCACGCAATTAGAATAAATCTTCCTGCCAGTTTATAAACAACGGATTTGCAGTGTATTTATGTGAATACATCGGAATAAGGAACAAAGGGCCGTTTGAAGAGGGAATGAATTTTCGCTTATCTCATCATAGCGTCGCGCCTCTCGAGGGTCCCAATACACGAATGAGCGTCCTTAAGAATGAAACAGGATTGAATAATTCAGCAAACACTGAACTCAGAGGGGGAGAAAGGGGGGGGCCTGGAAAGCGAGGAGCGAGGATCTCTACACCGGGAAGGTGTGCGTGAGCCTCAGACGCATTCATCTTCGAGAGCTTATGCCGATGCAACGCGCGCAGCCTCCGGCCGTGTCGGCCCGGCCCCCGAAAGAGCATCAGACTTTAATGCCTCGGACTCGCACTATGGGGAGCCTAAATCACCCCCCCCCCCAGAACCCTCGCACAGCAATCGATAGAAACCTGCTTGCTAGAGGGACGAGGGGATGACGTGACACGCGTTTCGAGGGTTGTATATAAGCGCTGTGAGTATAGTATTGCTTCGTGGACGACGGTGGTTTCACATTCCTTTGCGGCGCGTCCAAAATTTCTGTTATTTATTTTCCATACAACTGCGCAACCTGCTTTTCATTTATTCGCGCCTTTGAATAGTCGAGCGTAGGTCAAACCTAAGGCAGGACGCGTCATACAAAGTGTAGGCATGCGACTCTTTTTGCAGTTGTTGCAGCTGGTCTTTCCATTTGAGTTTCATCTACAATATATCTATTAGGACAGGAAATTCCGCTAAGAAAAAGATCATTCACATTCGGAGATATATTCTCATTTCCGATTCTTATTCCTTCTGGTTTGTCTTGAAAAGTCCCTAATGTATTTGGAAACTTAAGAATAGTAAGATGTAAGCGCATTATCCCACTAATTATAATGGATATTTAAAAAAAATAATAACTTCGCACTTTCAGTTTTCAAATTCTTCATTTACATTTCAAATACAAAATATTAACCCGTAAAACCTTTAAAGTCCGAATATCGTCTCACAAATCAGATAGGAATGCCCTTTCTGCTCCTTCGCGGCACGTTCCGAGACCGGAAGCTCTCGTAACCACGGCGGCACTGCGCAGTTTTCGAAATTGGGTTGCGCATAGTTGATCCTTCTAAGGGGCTTGCACAATATAATGGGTTTCATGGAAATGCGTGTGGAACCTGCATTTCGCAAGTGGGCCACGCACGCGTCTCTATGCTCGAGCGCTCATGGCCACGTGGAGAGTCACTCCCATTATGGTGGCCACCGTCGATCGGGGCCGTATCGCACGCGTAATTGCGTCTCCGCGTGTATGTGCCACGGTTACTCCTCGTTGATGCGTGAAGGCTCCGTCTTCGCGACCGCGATCCCTCGCGGGATCAATCGGCTACGATTTATTTCCTACGCGGCGACGCGTGTCGACCATTTCTATTTCTGTCTGGAGCTACTGGCTGGAATAAGCAGCGTCGTGTGTCCGAGGATGTGTGCATAGCTCCAGCTGCAAAAGCCATATAGATACGTCTTACATCTTTCTGGCGCAAGTAAAAGCGCAGAATCGGGTAGCCGTGTCTGGTTCGGCGCTTTGAATGCCCGATCCTGCGTTTTACCCGCGTCTACTCCTGCGCGTGGCACGCGCGTGCATTATTATACCCTCATCTGCATCGCGAAGCAGAAGGATTGAATGGCGTGCGTGCGGCAGATGTTCGATTCTTTTCTTATGCTTTTGATCTGCCCACCATATCACATGTATTTATTGTATTATAAGAATATTAATATGTTGAAAACTCGATTGTCCGAAAGTTGGGGAACATGACGTTAGGATACCTCGGGAATTATGACACGAAAGCCATTTATTATGTGGCTCCAGATATAAATTTCCAATAAATTTGTAATCGGGACTATATTCGATTTTCCACATGTTTCAAATTTTTAATAATTTTCATTAATTATTTTATCAGATTAATTATTCATTAAATGAATTATTTTACTAATCATTTTATCAAAATCTATGAACATTGTATATATATATATATATATATATATATATATATATATATATATATATATATAATACGATATCCGCTTACATATGAAGATTTAATATAATTTAGAATGTTTATATTAAAAAAATATCTTAACATTCAAATTATTGTTGAACGTCCCCTTAAAATTACGCACACGCTGCATTCTCATCCCTCGCAATAACCACCGCTCGAACCGGTTAAAAGACGTGCATTTTATTTTACTGTTAACTTCCTCAAACGCTAACGCGTTCTAAGTACAGGCCGCGTACTCACGCGAGTTCGTTGCGCTTCCGCTCGACCATCTTCTCGTAACAACGGATCCTGGGACGAGGAGTCGTTACGAGAGAACGATCTCGTCCCGACGGAGTCGCCAACGTCCTGACGCGCGGGAAGAAAAGCTCCTCTCGAAATTCCTGTTCAGCGTGCGCGAAGTTTCGCGGCGAAAGTCAACGTCGCGCCGAGGAGGGGCCAACCCTATAATAGAGACTACCAGACTCCGCAGAGTCCGGTTCCTCGTGAGAAGGAAGGTGGAACCGGCGTGCACGCAGAGCAAGAAAGGGAAAGGGAAAGGGAAAAGGGCTCTCCCTGGCCCTGTTCTCTCTCCGCGCGACAATAAACGCGTGCCGAGCGTGCACGGGAATCAAGAAGCATTCGCGAAACGAACATCTGCCGCGCGTGCAGGGGCGCGCACTTCCGATTTCTCCTATCCCTCTTGGCCCTCCGCTTCTGCGAAGGCAGAAAATTGCTCGCTTCTTAATACCGCGTGATACCGCCGCACAATGCCTCGAAATTACGCGCATACACGCCATGCGCGCATTTATTGGACGTTCTTTTCATTATGTTTCGGGAGCCAGTGAACTTCACTCGTATGTCCCGGTCGCCAGTGAACTTCACCCGGACCGGTCGCTGAAACGTCTTGATTCAAAAGCATTAAGCCACGTTTTTTTCAATTCGTGGATTACCTGGGTCAATTGAGTATTGTTCTCTCCCTACGATAATATTAAGACACCGATAGTCTCGATGTAATGATAAGTGAATATTTTAATGTCAGAGAATCACTCGCGTGATTCATTCTGTATTCGCGTATAAGCGAGGCTGATATAAATACGTATGCGAGAGTCTGAAAGTTCGGCACGAGCTACTGCGAGACTGGTTTTTCATGGTCCGCGATTCTGGACAATACGTAAGTATTCGCATGCGAGTGTAGTACGTGCGTGATACATCGTGGACGTTAAGCTCGTGCCATCCTCGCATAATGTCCTTCCCTGAATACAGCATGTTTCATTCACTTGTCTCTTTTCGTGGCCAATATACCGCCATTCTGACGTTAATACGATCATTTGTGCTACTCGAAATATAACAATCAAACATTCTCACACATATATAGAATATCCCGCAATCACTATATGATACTTAACGCCGTATTTTAGAAATTAACTAGATTCAAAAATTAGAGTCAAAAATTCTGATAAGATCACAATATCTTTCGTGATATAAGAGATCAAATTTAGCCAATGATGTCACGTAGAGAATTTGCGCACTCAGATCTACAACTGCAGTGAAATTAAAAAAAATTAAATTAATAAAATTGGGAAGCAGCTATTTGATAATCTTGTGATTTTATAAATAGATAATAATCAGCACGTTATTGTTATTTAATTTATTTGTATTTATATATATATATATATATATATATTTATAATAATGAACATATTGTTTGATATTTTTAACCTAAAGCATCTGACATTTTTCCATGGAAAGGATCGAATGCTTGATGTCGCAAACGGAAATATAAAAAATGCAGTGTGTATGATACGACAATAATAGAAAGGAAGTAAATCCTCCATTATCTTTTGCTCACGTATTTCTCGGTACATTCTTGCATACGCTGATTACGACTGAAGCACGCGATAGGTTTTGCGTAAAGTGACTCCACGGTGAAACCTTAATAACCACGAAACCCCCAACAAACCGAAACCATGACCCGTAACCGGATAGATATTATAATAAATGATAGCCTTAACTAGGTTCGAACCACGAAAGGTCTTCCTTTCCACGCTCAGATTGCGGAACAGAGAGAGATGTCCGAGCGTATTCATACGCCGAGGAACACTACAAATACTTATGCACATATATAAGGAAGGACAGTAATTCCGATTATTAGCATTGACTCTAACATTTCTGAGGAGTATGTAGTTTTAAACTGTTTATATGGTGAATAATTGAAGTAAGATTAATATTTTTTTCGTTGGCTGTATGCGTCAAATTTGAATCAAAAGTTTTATGGGAAGTATTACTCCGAGCAAAGAATTAAATTATTTAAAAAATTTTTTGAATTTTCGTTGTCTGATAATATATACAATGCAATAGAAACTCTTAAGAAGGTTAGAAAAAATAATTTACAAGAAGTTTCCATTGTCGAAGAAACAAGGAATTGTCTCGATTTAATAAAAGGTAATCGCAAATTTTGATTGAAACGTAGGACGAGGCAATGAAAATATGGCTTATATTTTCAGCAGTCCGATGATACAATTCGAAACGCGTATCAAAAAGATATAGAGAGAAGAAAAGAAAAAAAAAACTATGTCACAGTTACGCATTGCACGCGGAAATTACGAGTTGTGGCGGGGCATAAATTAAGGTTTATTAAGGTGCCGGAATGTAGCCTTTACCTGGTATTATTGCAGACGACGCCGCTATAATGATAGATAGAAACACGGCCTTCTAAATGCTATGGTCGACGGAAACAGAATTTATTCCGACCAAGCTGTCGAGAGAACGAAGGAGAGAGGAACGAAGAAGCGGCGCAGGGATCACAAAAATATCTAGTATTTACGGAGAAGGGGGGAGGGGAATCCTATTATCGAAAATTCCCTTTGTCATTGTACCCTCGCGAATTTGAAAATTGCTAGTGATGACGGCGGATCTCGCAGAGAATCCGGGACTTTGATGAACCCGCGGTCAGAACGGGGCCTGAAAGGGACCGCTCTTACTCACGCGAGACCTCCGTTTGGGGCCCGTGCGGATGACAAACCCGGCTTAGAACATCCGTCTGAAAATTCAAGGGAATTTCGCATGATACACGGCGTGTGTATACACGGCGGCGCGTCTCGCACGCGATCCGTAGGGGAAGTCTTGGCGTCTACCGCAAGAAGGTACACCAGATGTTGCCGCGTCGAAGAAGGATTGCATTGTAATTTGCGATCCATTCTACAAAACGTAAACAGTTTCGCGTAACAGCCCTCGACATCCTTCGAAATCCGTTTCAGAGAAACGCGCCGCACCCGAAGTTCGCGAGAACTCGAGTCATTCCGGGCCCGACGTCGCCAACGAGGAATCTCGGCGCCGGAAGTGTCTCTACGAATAAAATGAGATTGCCAATATCTTTCATCTATCAGCATCGAATTGACGTTATTGTTCAAGAGATAGTAATTATTCGCATACCGGCCACGCGTTTTAGCAGAAACGTGTACGCTATTAAAAATTGCGTACGACAACGCGAGATTTAACTTTCAAGGACCCTAACTTCGGTATTACGTAACTCCGCAACGCAGGCGAGGTCCCGCCGTTAAAGCAACCGCCGCTATTCTTAGGCTCTCTTAGTTTCCGTAGTTGAAAAGACATCCGGCGTGCAGGACGAAACGCGCGCCGATTATTTCGCGTCGGCGATCGAGTGTCCCCGCCCCGAATTTCAAGGCTCCACTTTTGTGCCGCCTATAGTCGCTATAGCTAGCAGTTCTAAATGCCAGGAGTCCCTCGGGTTGCACGGCAGCAACGCAGGCATTCGCGGATTATAAGGAGCTTCCGGCCGACTCTCCTTCGCTTCGCTCATTCCGCCGGTCATTGTTGCACAGACACACCGAGTGTGACGACCTGACAACCTCGATCCGGCCTCTTAGCATGCGCCTCGATTACGTTGTCGGACGTGAAACTGCACACCGAAGGAGGACACGTCACGTCAGCCCGTTCCGAGTCTCTCCTCCTTCTTTTTCTCGACTGCTGATGAGATGACTAATCGCGAGCGACTGAGCGGGCGCTCGGCGCCTCTTCGGTGCATCATAACGAGTTTGTCAGGAAATCGACTCACGTCAACGCAATCCCGCGCGATTGGCGTGACAACGAGTGCGAACCTTGGCGAAAGAAATGCCATTTGCGTGAAGATGGATTCTGTTCTTAAATAATTTTAAATAACGCTGCTCTATGATTTAGCACAAAAGCTTACATTCTAATACGGTTGTTAATTAATTAATTTCTTTTCCTTTTATATGACGCTATTATTTCGAGATTTAAGTTATAAGTCGCAGTTATACCTACAATTGATATCACTATGCGTCTTTCCACCGCTCTCTCATTAACCGCGTGCATGGTAAGAAAGCGTTTCTTGAATCTGTTTCGCATTCATAATTCGAATTACCTGCAAATCATGGAGATGTCCGGAAGATTATTCCGAGCGTGAAGCGAGTCTTAATACTATCTTTATCGTAAAATGCAGTTTCGTATCTTTCTGATTGCAGGAAACTTCGCAGACTTCTGTTGCAAGTCCCGCTCCTCTTACATCTGAAATTGCTTTTCCGTTTATATGAAGAAATCTATATAAATAAAAGAAGGAATTATCTGTATAAGCAACAACGAGCAAAATATTTCGTTATATTCGCGTTCATTTGCATTATATTGATTCTTTCATCGTTATGAAACACAATATTTACTACGCAGAAGATTACGAAACTCTCACGATCGATACAGACCGAATGGATCGTTTCCGCCGCGCTTCGCGCCATTCGCTTTCGCGCAGATCGATCTATGCAGATCCACTAAACGAGGAAGAACGGCGAGTCGTTACAGAAGCCCCGGCTTTTATCAAGACAATGACGCGTCTCGCTTTCGACATGCACCCTCCGCGCATTCCGGCGGTCTATTCTTCGACCACCTTAGAAAAGGAAACCAGTTCACACGACTCGGGCGAGACAGTTGCGAGCGCGAGTGCCAATTCGCACATGCAGCACTCGCGCTGAGAAACCGACAGTTACGAGTGCGTCTTGCCGCGAAAGAAGAATTCGCGCTGACGCTTTACAATCCGATCCACAAATCAATTTGCAAAGCGTTGACAATATTTTAATGTTGCACGTTAACAACGAGAAATAATGAAAAAAATCCCGTGAAAAATAAAGTATAACAAATGCGTTAATTATGCTTTATTATCCTTATCTAATTAGAAGGCTTAAGATAATCGTAAATTTTCCGTATATAACTTTTTCTGCACGCTTTTTTCCAATTTTTTAATATCTTTTTTAACAAAAATGTTAGAAGAAGTATCGGTTATTCTCAATTCGATGATAGATTCAATGAGATATCTGACAATCATACGCTTATTTTCTTTTTTCCTCCTTTTCTTGCTTCAAGAAGAATACTTTTTGTGACACAAGAGTCTCGTGCGTTCCGAATATAGGTATTCTCTTCTACTTTCTCGCAGACGTTACGTGTTCCATTGAAATGCTATTCGTTCGTGCGTGGACGATGATTCACGTGGAAATCCGACGACAGGTTATTCACTAAGAGTAATAATAGAAAATTTATATTAAGTACTTAGTAGGAAACGGAAGTCCTGTTGCATAGTATCATCTTACAATTACAATGATTAAAAAAAAACACTTTTTTCGCACGTTGCATTGCGATTCGATAAACTTTTAATTTTTCTTATCTCTAAAATATTAAAATAAATTAATCCAGTGTCTTAAAGTAAAAAATTGAAAATCATAATTAAATACATATTACGCAACAACAGAATAATATATACTTAGCAATTTTAATATTATCTCTTTGAAGTATACATTTTTCTTCACATACGAATTTCTTGAAACTTGGTATACAGGGGGTTTTTGGAATATGGAGTCAAATTCGGAATCAGCGATTCAAAATACTATTAGGTATGAAGTTGCAAAGAAATCGGAGTGAAAAAAAAATTTTTTTTTAATTTTCGAAAGATATATCTATATTAATACACCGTGCTTCAAAAGATTATTTGAATAGCTTCTATTGTATTAAATTATGTAAAAGTATTGCGCGTCTGAACCTAGTCTAAATCGTATAATTCTGCGAAGCCACTCCGGCATTACTAATTGCATCATAAATATCTTAAATTTTTTAAATATCATATATACACAACTATATATAAAGTAAGAAAATTCTTCTTTGCTGTCGTTTTTATTCCGCTTCCTTGGAGACGGATAATTATCCACCCACTTCTATAGAGCACCGTGTCATTCAGGCTTTGCATGGCAAAGTGTAAATTACGGCGTGACCATTTCGTGTCGCACGTTCAACTTCTTCGCTCCCTCTCCAGCTGGTTGATAAATTTCTACGTACCTTCTGACAGGCGCGTCCCGCCATATGCGGGGAGGAGGAGATCCGGATGCACACTCTTTTGCAAAGATCGCGTATTCGAGCTCCTTCCTGGCCGCGAGGGCTTCGCGAATATCCTTTTGCAATGATCCAAATGGCGCATATGGCACGCGCGTCTGAACCTAGTCTGAATGGTATAATTCTGCGAAGCCGCTCCGGCATTACTAATTGCATCATAATGAAATTTAACGAGCACTCTCGCGAAATTAAATGCGATATATCGGACCGCATTTAAGAGCGGATGGTTACGCACGTTCATGTTTTTTTTTTTCGCAAGGTTTATCATAAGATCAAAATTGTTAATTTAATTCGACCTAACCAGTCGAGGTCGAATTAAATTAACAATTTTGTTGTTTTTTTATCTATTTATTGGCGAAGGAAAGATTTTATTAGTTATCGTAAGATCATTAAAGATGTTAAATTCAGTATTGCAGGAATTTCGCACGCAATCTGAATTTCAATAATACGTAGTACATAAACGGAATTATAAAATTTTCCATTATTTATCCTATAATTAACTTGGCGATATTTATCCGCACCGCGATAAACTCGGGACTGCTAACTTCCTTTCCGGCTTGCTTTTTCTCGCTTTTTATCTTTATGTATTCTTAAACAAGAGTGCGTCATTCATAACTGTTCGTGTAAACACGTCATCCTATTTTTGAAAGTCTACATTCCAGGGTAATGTTTCGGAGATTTTGAAACATAGTCTCGGGCGGGATCTGTTTGGCGTCGAACAGTCGCAATAATTCTCGACATGAAAGCAGAAAGCGCGCTGGCTTTCCTCAATCTTTTCGCTGTTCAACGAACCCTTCATCACGCGCCTGCCGCGTTTTATATTTAGACATATTTCTTATCTCGGTCGCTTGTCTTTCGGTCCGGATTCGTTTTCATTTCGCGTACACTAGGAGCGGAAGTAGCCGATAAAAAAACTAAGTTAACGGTCCGTGCATTATTTCTTATTAATGCCGTTAAAAAAATGAGGATGCTAATAAATTCATTACCACGTATGTCATAACACCTCCGTGAATCGGGCTCAATCTTTTTTTATTTTTGTTAAAGAATTTAGCCATATCGCAATGTATAACATACTTTTTAAAAAGGAAAGGCAAGTGAAATATTTCAGAACATTATTTTATTTTATCAATTTAAATTAATTAAAATGCATAATTCCAATAGCGACTTCCAGCTTACATTCCATATGCATCAAATCGCATTTTTGAACCTTGAAGAACACCCGCAGTTAGATTGTTCTCGCAGAACGAGTTAAGGTCGACAAACTTAATTTTAAAGCGACGTTTACGGGCGCGTTTTATATTGTTAGTGTCGTTAAAACCGTAATGAGAAATTTGTGATACATCACAGGAAGAAATCCACACGTGCACTTCTTGAATATATCTAGAATTACGATTCATTAATATCCTTAATTAATGCCGCCTACGAGCTGAATGACTTTGTATCACCAAGTTCATACCGATCGCGTCTATAAAATCTCATGCAGGGTGGTCTGCTAGAAATAGAACTTGCAAATAATTATGTATGTGATAACTTCATTTTTGCAACATCCACATTTTTATAATTGTTACAATTCGGTATAAGATTTAAGGATGAACGTTCGGTTTGCTAATTCCTTGAGACTGTTTCGTATTTTTACCCGGATTGGTATACATCTTCTCTCCTTTTTAATAACATCAAAAAGTTAATCAAAACTAATTCGCAATGGCCTAGTTCATAGAGCGCTCATTATAGATGTTGGCGGAAGCTCTTTGGCGCACGAAATAGACTGTTGTAGCTTCTTTCTAATTGGCAATTAGCCGTCACCGACGTCGTAGGAAATCGTGGTAATTTGTGGAAACGATCAACCCCGACCGTCATTGTTTCTTCCTTGATTATATGCGTAGAAATCGCGTAGGCGTTCGCACGCTCGAGACCTTCGCGATAGAAAATTAATTTGTCTGAAAATGGCACGGCGAGTCAAAATGTTCACAATGGTCTCTCATTCGCTCTGGAAATTCTGCGATTTAGAGCAGCTTCGGATCTTGGATCAATTGAACGAGAGATGCCGAGAGTCGTCGTCCTATCGATAAGGCATTCTGTCGCGACAGGAATTAATGGCGACGAGGAGTAGATGGTCCCGGGACGACATCCGGCGATAATATCAATACATATTTCGCGTTTCCAGCCACCGAAGGCTTGCTAACGAGTCGTACGATCCGGCGCAATGCTAATGAGGAAAGGAAAGCAAGCGCGTTCCGCTCAAATTTATTTCAGCGGAAGCGCCGTAACCTGTCTGGTTGTCCGGCAAGATTTCCAGACTTGCATCATCTTCTGCCGCGCGTGCAGCAGCCGTCTTTGCGGTATCCTTATCAGAATGGTCGCACCTGTATCGCCGAGAATCCGCGAATGCGTACGCCATAGAAATTAATTTGCACGATAGATTAACACGGGTGGTGCAATT
>NJRL01000549.1:55695-69408 GCA_003063815.1 Aphaenogaster rudis
ATCTTTTTGGGGTTGTAAAGTATATGTTTGCGTGGATTCGTCAAATAGTATCAATCGTTAAGAACCAGTCGTTATTCCGTCACAAAACGGTCGCATGCAAAACGCAAACGGCAGTCAACTAGATTGTCTTTACGCAAATCGCCCTGTCGACTCCGCCACTTTGGTCCATGAAATCATGTCGGACAGTCATGTGCACCTTCTCATCAGGCGGGCCCTCGTAATGAGCGCAGGTATACGGTACGATGATGAGCGGAGCAAATGAAGAAACGAGCAGGAGCGATTGCCGGGGAAAAGACGAAGGCATGCAGAAAAAGAGAAAGAGAGAGGAACAGGAGAGTATAGGAGAAGGAGAGTATGCATGCGTATACGCGCACGCACGCTCTTTAATTGACTAGGGAGATATGTACCCTATCCATAATGCATCCGGGGCTTCTAAGCGACCCTAATCGCGGCGAAGAATGCCAAGGTGAGGCCTCCAGCTGCTCTCAAGGCTGCCTCGCGCGTGACTTGTTGGTTCGCGCCGGCTTGGGAACTGTATCGCGCTGTCGATGATAGCGGCGCGAAGAGAACTCGCAGCGGTGCATAATGCGTTTTTGCGCGCATGGGGTTGCTGCACGCCCGATATCGGGAGTCGCATCCGAGAATCGCTCACGCGAGACGATCGCTCTCCTCTTCTTTCCTCCTTTTTTTTCCACCTCGTACTTCCTCTGATCCTCGAGCCTCGCGAGCACGCCCAGAGGATGATGCGATTTCTGCTTGGCACGAGAGCCGGTGGCAAGGGAAATAATCTCGGGCGAAATGACGGGTTTCGGTCTTGATATTTTTATCTCATTGCGAGACAATACGCGTATTCTTCTGTTACGGACGAATCTTGGGTTGCGACAATATCGCGAGAGATGCGAGAAAAAAGATCTTCGATATTGTAAAAAAAAAGCGTGAACTTTTGAGACTACTTTTTCGTCGAGCAGATTCTGGTAGGTTGGTGACGAAAAAGTTCTCGCGGGTCCCTTTCCTCCCCATTTCGTTTCCCAAGCTGATCACGGTCTTTTAGGTTGACCGACTTCCGGCGAGGCTTCTTCGTCCGGCTGAAAGGCTCGCGGGAAGATTTTTGTGGTAACTCGCTTCTCCCTCTCTCTTTCCCTTTGACGGCGCAGAGCCGATGTCCCACACTGTCATCTGAAACTTCAACTTTATTGTCTGACGTCGGAAATATCCCATCCTCTTCCTTCTGCTTTGTACCGGCCAAATATTCCGAAGTAATCGTGAGAAATCGATTCTTTTTTGTCACGTTTCCGTTCTGTTACTTCATTTTGCAATAAACTTTTCTCTGTACGTAACATACCGATAACAATTTGCCAATTGTTTTATGTAACGTTTAGGACTTAGGTACTTAATCGAATTATTTTATGAAATTTATCTGACATTATATAATAATGCTTAATTATTACATTTTATTGTTTTAAAGTCAAACGTAAAGGTACAGATAATGTTAAAAATGAAGAGATTAATATAAATTTATAAAATCTAAAAGAGAAGAAGCGACGAATTACGTGCAACAAGTTTACACCTATAATTTCTACGTGCAAACAAAAATTTATGAAACGCATATCGAGATGCACTTTTATCGGATTTATTTAACAAGGGAAGTTTCGTGCGCACTAATACATTGCAATTTGCGAGAGTTACGGACAGATCGCTCGAGAATGCAACAAAAGTCACGTCCCGATTTCCCGAGCGCTCGATACTGCTCGGATAATCGTCGGGCTCGATCGGCGCGATCGGTTCGTGGAAGCGCAAACCGTCGTAATACCCGTGCTTTGTCCCGCGGAAGCTCTTAATTCTGGATCCCGTCAGAGGCGATCGGTAATTACAAGGAAGGAGCCGGGAGGAGGTGGAGATGGGGAAAAAAAGTTGTGTAAAGAGGGAATCAGGCATCTGCCAACGGTTGCCTCGTATTAACGATGATGAGCCAACGGGAGGAGCACCGGCAGGAGAGCCATGGGCGCACCGGATCATTTTTAACCTTCCGCCGGAAGGTTTTCGCATACCGCATTTGATCGCGTCGTGTATTCAGTACATCGCGACAAAATCGGAAATGTGATTCGTTCTTAATATTCGCTCCTGGGTATGCAATATCGTCCTCAGTTATCCGCGAGCAGATGAATATGCGAGGAGCAGAGAAATTTCGTTCATTAACGTGGCAGTAAATTGCTTTTTAAATTAGTCCTATAACTTCTGCCTCCCTTCCTCTCTCTTAATTACAGTCATTTAATTCTATTACCCTTTACTATGAGAAATATAAATTTTACACCCTTGTAAATTACGAATCGTATTTTCGTTAATGCAAAATAGGAGCTAATCTTATACATTCCATGCGTGAAGTGAAAAAGATAAGCTGTTGATCTTTACTCAAGAACTTAAGGCTATCGTTCGTTAATAGAGTCATATGTAAGGAAAAAAATTATGATTTAAAAAAATCCATTTTTCATTATAATGAAGATAATGATCGACAAAGGGTGACAAATGAGCCCCTTTCGGTGGGCGCCCATGGGCGGCGACGGGTACGACGTTTCTTTGGGCCATATGGTGTATAAAGCCCGGCCGATTCTAGCTGATGAGGACGAAACCCGATGAAGGATGCTGCCAAGATCGGGGAAGGTCACTTTTTGCAAGCTCACCGACCTCGAAAAACGCGGCGAAACGACGGGCGGGAGACGAAGTGGGACGGCTGCTGGACCACCGGATGTGGATCGTGGCGATTCCCTTGATACACGAGACAGCGGACTTCTATCGCGCCTCAAAAAAATTCTTGACGGCCGGACAGTGTTTTGCGATACAGTTCAGTGAGCCTTCAAATGGGAACATCGTGGACAAGAGAGCGACGTGAGAAAGGAACGCGATCTTCGACTCTAACGAGAATTTGCCGTAGCATCCTCTTTTTCATCGTTTTTCGACGTTTCAGTGAAGTTTAATGGCGAATTAATTGCAGATGGAAAGTTTGTTCGAAAAATACGATTGCGAATTGTTTGACGCTCGTAACTCGAAAACTGTTGGCATTTAATCGAGCGACGAGAAATAATAGATACCTCGTTAAGATAATAGTCATTAACTGAAATAGTTGCTAGAAAAAAAATTGTCGATTTTTACACGGCTTTTCTACATTCGGCTGGTAATTAGCAAGTTCAGCGGGATCTGAATTTTAAATTCCACGCGGCAGGATTTCTTTCGCGCAGGCCGGCTACTCGGCCATTGATCAGAACGAAACAAAAGATCCATTCTTCCCCACGCCGCTAGTTTTCACCTCGTAGACCGTCTTCAGAAAGCGTAGAGCCGCGCGCCATGCCTCGCTGCCGTTAATTTCCCGTAATAGTTACTCAATAAACGAGAGCGCACGGACCTCCCGCGGTTCCCTAATTACACGCCGGTAGCCGTTCTTAATTAAGCTCATACTGATATCATTCATTAAAATCAAGCGTATCTTAATATGAATGTTCACCAAAAAATGGTGAAAGTAGAGAACGCCTGCAAAGATATATATTTTTTTTGTTCTAACGATCAAGTACCTATCATGGTATAAAAATTAATGATGAATAACGTGATATAATTGCGAAGCTGAAGTTACTGAAGTTACTGATTCGAAAATAATCGAAAATAAATTGGCTGTTTATTGGTCTGTTCTAAAGATGCCCCCTTCTCATTTAAACGCGTTTTTTTTTTATTTGGAGGGAGCTCATTCAGATCGTGAGGTAGACTTATTTTATATCTGTAAATTATGCGCGCGTTGCTACGACCGTAAATCTCGATTTTACGGTATCGCATAATTATGAAATGAAGTACTACTGCACGCTCTCTCGCCTTTTTTACGGCAAGAAATATTTCTCGCTGGCCGGAAGCGAGAGTCGTTTGATCCTTCGCGCATGTCGCGACGATGATGAAACAAATCGTCATGCATCAAGCGAGTTAACATAATGACTTGGCAAAAAAGGGATATTCGATTCAGAGGATTAATCAACTTTTTCCAGCAGATCTGTTACTGTCGCTTTTTTCCCGGTTCCTATAATGCTGATTAATTCCGTTTCATTATTAATCTACTTCAAACAATCGCGTTTCAGCGGACTGTAAAATTATAATCCTACGAAGAGATTATAATTATAAAAGCGAAGTTATAAAAATATCCACCAGAAAATTTAAATCGCTTCTCCAGATCCTTAATCTGCAGAAATACTATGCAAGTTGTCGATAACCCGCATAACAGCGAACTTGTTAATTATAAAGTCAGGCTGATTTGCCTGACATACTCTATCCTTACAGTTTCCCGTGTACTCCTTAAATCTTGCGAGAATATAAACTCATTAAACTCAAGGTATGTTGCAAAAAGTAAAATTCAACCAATAAATAATATAAACGAACATTCCAGCGAGAGAAACTGAAGCATCGCGCGCTCCCATCGTGAACACGCTTCTTCATCTTGTCATCTCTTCCGCTCTCGGAATTCTCGACGGACGACAGGAAATGAGACTCGGCTGAGGAAAAAGGCCAACCGGGACGAATCGGCGCGAATTAAACGGCGCGCGATCGCACGATCCACCGTCAGAAATCCCGGGCGCGTTATCGCACCTCTCGGTCGGCGTTGAGCGCCAAATGAACGTAAAAAGAGAGAAAAATCTCGGAAGGACGATTACGAAGAAACGCGTGATCGCGGCGGAACAAGATGCCGGACTTGCTAATGGCTCGTTTCCGCCTCCCAAAGGTCTTGCGCGCGAGTGGGCGAGGAGCGGCGAGTAGGCAGAAGCTGAAGTTCGCTCGCGGCTCGTTGGAGACCTTATCCTCTCTCTCTCGAGGCACCGCAATTTTTTTTTCACAATACCACAAGAGTACACCTCCGCGGCGCACTCGATCTGATGACTGGATAAGATGACGGACGCTCGCTTTCACGGAAACCTGCGTAAAACGCCGCGGCTCCTCTGAATTCGCAATCGCCCTATCTACATCGCGCTCTTAGCCGCCTGCAATTTTCGCATTGTGTCAGCTTCCGCAACGCAAATTACCTCGGATTAAGGCGGCAGGAGATGTCACCGCCGGTTTTTAACGGTATCGTGAAACAGCCACAATCACCGACTTGTGTAAAAAAAAATTTCAACGAGGTAGCTACGATTGGGAAAGGGAAGACATTTACGTCCATATCCACCAATGTAGATTAACTTTAATCTCGGTTTAACTTACTCTTTATCTCTTTCTAATTCTTAGAACTAGAAAAGGATAAAGATAAGTTAAACCGAGATTAAAGTTAATCTTTATTGGTGGAAATGGACGTAAGAAGATCCTAGAACTCTTCTTCCACCTTTGAATATTCTATGTAAAAAGATCCAAAAAAGATCCACTAAAGGCTAATAATTCTGTACCATAACAATTTGTATGGCTATTTATAATACTGGATTTTGTGACAATTTTTTAAATATAATTTTATGCCGAGTTTCGCGACTATAACTTTTACGACGTAATAATTTCAAGAAGAGAGAATGTGAAGCTCTCTTTCTCTCTCCTTGCTGTAGGATGAAGAGTCGCGCGAAGGTCCTTAAACCCGATGACGCGTCCGCCCGCCTTCCCTCGTGAGGAAGGAAAGCGAGATACGCGAGGTTACGTTTCCCATGGCTTGATAAACAGAGGACGCGGAACGAGAAAGGCGAGGCACCTCCTCCGCCGCCGCCGCCGTCGTCGCCGGAAACGCTCGTTTTCCAGCGGAGATAGCAAATATCTGCTGCGTCGCGCGCGAGCAAGTACAGTAGGTATACTACATGGGTATAGCGGTCGCTCTCTCTCTTTCTTTCTCTCGGACTCGCGCGGGTCGGCGCTCCCTTAAATAAGGGTGTCGAGATAGCGTGACGAAGGTGCTGGTGCTCGGCGCGTAATCGGTCCGCGTGTGGTTTTAAGGAGATAATAGCGCCGTTACGACTTTGTTACACTGTTTGCGCATTTGCGCTCGAAAGGGCGAGAGAAAGAGAGAGGAGGGGCGTACGCCTCTCGTGAGAATTCACCTCTTGCCGTAATTTGCCGGTTGCCATTCCGCGATCCGTGATCTGGTACTGGATCTTTAATCACGTGTCGCACGCACTCGGAGTTTCCCATACCGCGTATGTTTTGACAGAATGCCTGGTTCGATCGCGATTATTAAATAAAATCTTACGGACTAGGAGAGATCAATAATTGTCGTACACACACTGAAAAAAAAATGCTGTTGCTTCAATTAAACGTCTACGTCACGGGCTGCCACAAACATAAATAGTTCATTCAATTGTATTATGATTGGACCAAATATTTACATTATTAAAAGAATAATCTAGATATTTGGTCCAATCATAATATAATTGAATGAACTATTTATATTTGTGGCAGCCCGTGACGTAGACGTTTAATTGAAGCAACAGCATTTTTTTTCTGTGCAGAAGAAAATGCTGTTGCTTCAATTAAAGTCTACGTCACGGGCTGCCACAAACATAAATATTTGGTCCAATCATAATACAATTGAATGAACTATTTATGTTTGTGGCAGCCCGTGACGTAGACTTTAATTGAAGCAACGGCATTTTTTTTCAGTGTAGGAGATGGTCATCATTGACATAAGACGCATCGCGTGTCATTAGCGGCAGATCTAACTGTCACGTTACGCGGAATGCGTGCACGAGCACGCTGGAACAGGAGAGAATGAAATGCGCGATTGAAATATGAGCGGGTATGTCCCCCTCTCGTCGAGTTGCAATTGCATCGACAGACGAACGAGACCGTCGCACGGCAGCGGCCCGGTCCGTGCATCCATCTGTCATCTATCGACAAGGCGAGCGCGATGAGTAAGGAATAATTTATTGCGGCCACGGTGCATCTCTCCAGCTGCGCTGGCGGGGCTCATTATCGCGTCCGAGGGCCCGTTTATGTATCGCAGAAGGTAGCAGCATCTGCGATGCCGTTCTGGTCACGCAAGGCGGAGCGACAACCACGGCGACAGGGACAACATAGTCGTGCGGGATGAATTCTGACGCGCGAAGCGGAAGGAGAGGTTTATAATTCACGCTGGTCGTCCACGCGCGTTAGTTTCTCGAGCTCTCAGCATTCCTCGACGCGGAATTCCTGATGCGGACTCGTCCGCTGCGAATACGCAAGTTTCGATCCCTTCTAGGTTGAGATGAGATATTTTTAACAACTTAGAAGAGATCGTACTAAACGTCACATTGCACTGCAAATAGAAGTGGAAGTATTATTACAATCTTTTGAGAAGCTAAAGATATCTACGTGATTTTATTAAATGCAGCGAGAAATACGTTGATAATAAAAATAGTGCATGATTATCAGCTGCTATAAAACAAAGTTGATCGTGAAACAGAATATTTTCAGGCCAATTCGTTACAAAGAAGGGTATTGGGAGATACGAATATTGTGCGTTCGCAAACATTAACACACGTAGCGCTTGTTAGTATTATCGTAATTTATTGGATTTTGATACGAGGCCCATGTATGCGATTGATTAAGAATTTCTCCCGATCAGCGGTCCTTGGTCTCTCTCTTGCTCTCTCACTCTCTCTCGCTCTTATTTTCAATTTATTTTTGCTTGTAACGCGGTTTATGTTCGAGTTCCTCTCTATCAGCCCGGTATCAGTTTACTCGGGCGGCTCTCCTTGTAAACAGGCATGCAACACCGA
The DNA here is from genome assembly GCA_003063815.1 of Aphaenogaster rudis. Lineage (NCBI taxonomy): Eukaryota > Metazoa > Arthropoda > Insecta > Hymenoptera > Formicidae > Aphaenogaster > Aphaenogaster rudis. The sequence continues at coordinate 63,387 of NJRL01000549.1, forward strand.
CTCGAAATTCTTTTGTATATGCTCGGCTACAGGCACGCGAATATAATTGTACAGGGTGTTGCAAAAGCATTGTTTCGCAGGTTAAACGTTTGGCGAAGATACAACGGAGATTTTAAGCTTTTAAAGAGATATCCTGTCGTTAGAGATATAACAAAATAGAAAATAAAATGTTTTCTCTCACACTTATTATCTACAATTTTTACTTAAAATTAAAATTTCTTTGATATGTTAAGATTTAAATAATGCTAAGTTTTTTGTACATTATAATTGCATACTTAAATTATATAATTTATATCGCGTAACTTACATTGTAACTTAAATGTAAGTTTAATGGAATTCTTGATTATCCCCATGTAAGAACTAATTTGGGACGCGCTGTATCTTCATGTGCATATGCATAACTCTTTATCTGCGAGAGCTCCGATACGGACTCGTCAGGGGCTCAGGTGACTAACACGGGAATGACCAACTGGCTGGTAGATCTCTTTAGCATTTCTCCTTAACGATAACCGCAAGTCGAGATGACAAACGCAAATACGAGGAGTCCTCCTCTCTCCTTTCTTCGGGTTGACTTCGATTATTCATACCATCTTTTCTCTCTTCCCATATAACCGCGTTTACCTACGAACTACCTGGGCGCACGAGAATGTGCTTGAATTATGCATGCACGAATTACTCCGCCTCGCCGAGATCCCTTCGACTTCAAAAGGCGTGCTCGAAAACTATAGTTACAGCCGTTTTAGGCGATTTTTTAATATATTTTTTTGTTTTTTTACGAGTCGCCCGATATCCTGATTCCTCGCGAAGCAATGTAGATTACGGGCGCAAAAATTATTATTATCGAAATTTGCAAAGTTTAACTTTGCGTGTAGGCATCGAGTTACGTTGAGCGCTTCCTTTCGTGTACTATAAAATGGGCATGGAAGATACCACTTCGCGGCTCTAGACTTTCAATTTTATCTCGACACGAAATCTGCTAGGGTTACTTGAGAGAAGTTATGCGATCTAATATCCCGATGCGAAGCAAACTCCTCGCCCTGATGATGACAGACTCGAGGTAATCACGTTAGATACGCCATTAACCGTATCCAGAAATCTCGAGAGTACCTTCCCGCAAGATTCGCGCTGACGTCGTCAGACCAGCGATTAGTAACTGTACCTGGGTTCACGTACTTTCTTAAGCAAACGAGGCGTGCAGGGCCCCGCCATTAACGGGTCGCGAATCACGGTAGTGATCTTGCTGCACGGTACCTGTGCTTATCCCGTGCATCTAGATGCATCCGAAGAGTCTCGAGTGACCAGCCTTGATGACACCAAGGCTGATGACCAACATGAGACCTGATGCTTCGTAGATTTCGCACCCGCACATTCTTACAGTCGAGATAATCTCGGACGCTGATGTCATCTCGCAGATGCGAGATTTACCGTCTCGAAGCCGCCGCTCGACTTCTCTCTTCCTTGATAATCCGACGATAGGAAGTCCCTTAGACATAATAAAACCTGTCGCGCGCATGTTTGTTTGCATCGCGACCTGGAAATGCGCACGTACGTTTATCGTTACTAAATAAGCATGACGTTATTCAGGCAAATTTTTCATTACGTCTCATTCTATATTCATCTCTGACTTTGATAAGAAACGATGAATCATGCTCGTGCAATATCGTTTAACAAGGATGACTTGCATCCCGTAATTGCAATCTCATAGAAAATTATTTCGAATTAATTTTTAATAGATATATTTGTCAATTATACAGAAATTACACGGAAAGAACGGTTTTGCTGAAGTATCTAAAAATTTGGCCAGATACAGATCTGAAAATAATTTTGTTAATCCATCAAAAATAATAGGACGCTTAATGATAATGCTGCAAAAAGTTTTGATATTCTAGCAACTATTTTGAGCATCCTACATAATTATTTTGACGGTCCAAAGAAATTATTTTCAGATCTGTATTTGGCCAAATTTTTAGATACTTCAGCAAAACCATTCTTTCCGTGTAGAAATTAAAAGTTGGAAATTTCAACTGTAACTCGCAAGATGAGAAAATTACCTTCTCGATCTTTGATTATTTTATCTTTCCATCGTACGTGTATACACAATGCGAAGCACATTTGCGACTGTTAAATATTTACTAATGGATTTAATTGGAACGATAATACAGTCCAAATGACGCCGCGCGCGGAAAGGCAAGGGCCGTTAAATCAATCATGATCCGGTTTCCGAGGCACAAAGATGAACACGTCTTGTTCTCCCAGCATGGATCGGCTCGTACAAGCGCAAACGAGAGATTAGAACACCCCGCGTTCCAGCCAGCAGTGGCGAGAAAGGCTCTCGCGTTCTCGAAATACAGCTGATCGACGGTCGTTGGTAAGACAAACAGAGACAGGTATGTGGGAGGAGGCTTTGGGCGCGAGAGCCGAGACAGGAAGAAGACGAAGACGAAGAAGAAGAAGAAGAAAAGAAAGAGGAGAAGAAGGCGTAACGCCCAGCCTCTTTCGCTCGCGCGTTCGCTCGCTCGCTCGTCGCTGCTCGTCGCGGGCGCGTTCCTCCGCGCATTATGTACGACCGAACTCGGTGGTCTCGGGTTCCTGAGAATCACGAGGGAACCTCATAACTCCGGGGACCCTGTGCCGCACCGCGTGCCACACCTTTCGCACGGGCTTTGAAGTCTCCAGCCGGCGCGAGTGTCGGCCTAGCTCGAACATGCCCTTCTCGTCCCCGCGGAACCAGCCGCGATTATGCGGCGGAACCGGCGCCGGGGATTTATCGAAGCTATGTCGCCGAGAGAGAGTTAGCTAAGCACAACCCGTCTTCTTTCATGTGTATGTGTGCCTTTTTTCGGCCGCAGATAATGACGCGAGACGTGGGAGTAGAGAACGCAGCCTGGTCGCCGCATCGTTTTGCCATGATCTTACAATTAGTTCTTTCCGACGCTATGCAGATACAAGTGTTGTATAATGGGAGCATGTAGTACTTAATGACAGTGCAGAGTAGAGATCTTGTTATTATACATTTTTTATAATACAATGAAAAAGTATACTTTATTTTATGAACTATTTCATTAATCCAAAACAGATATTTATATTAAAATAATGCAATGTGCGAGTGTGCGTTAATTTATAATTTATAATATTAATAATTTATTATTAATCTATAATTTATAATTTATAATATTACACTATTACAGAAAAGGATTTATTTTTATAAAATTTCTAGAAAATATAATTAAATTAATGAGGTTAAGAAAAGGTGAGAGACATTCCATTCTGTCGCACTTGAGCTTAATTCTTAATCCTCCTATTCCCGCGTAAAAAGAAGAATTGATATAATCACTTCTTAATTCTTCTGTTTGTACGGAAGTTTTGATATAATCACATCTGTAAATAAATTCGACGTAACAGTTCCATACAACTTTCCCTCATATGACTTAGCATATCATCGCCGCGAGCCTTTCGATCATTACGCCTTTGAAATGATAGACCCCAGCTACGATAAATCATCGTGAAATTGTGATAGCAACGACACAGATATATACATAGACACACCTCGCGTTTCGAGCTGTTATTAAACAATCTTGGCCGCAGCGGTGCGCACTCGATATACAACCGGGCCACACCTTTCGCACGGTTTTAAGGTCTGACCTCCCGATCTAATGGAAAGTGCAAGCGATCCTCCGGCAGATCTTACGGGCAATTTGAAGACCGTTCTCTCTTTCCCGAGCCAAGTCGAGCCGAGCGTCCGAGTCGCAGATCTCGAGATAGGATCGAGCTTGGATGTCGATTGGAACGCCGCGTCGGGAAAACGGTACCGCCGATTCGCGCGCAAAGGTGAGATTCAACGCGATCGCCGATATTTCATGGTCTGACTTGAGCCTCGTCGATTTCTATTACGCGAAAGGTTTAAGGCCGCCCGAACGTCAATTTATCGTTCAATTCATGATGAACGATCGTGAAATCACCGCGTCAGTCTTCGCGCCGAACCGATCCGATCGCGAGTGATTCCGCGATACGGAGAAGAGAACGATGATCTCCCAGCGTAAAGCCTTTAATCTCCTAGTCGTTGATCTTCGATCCTTGAACGTGAGCGTATTTTATTACTCGCGACATCAAGGGACATTTTATTTTGCTTTGCAAATAAATTTTTATTATCATGTAAAAGAACTTTGCATAATTACACCCTTTTATATTCTTATACGTAATAACTTGTTACGGGCTTGTTACTGATAATAAAACGTTTTACATCGGTACTAGAGATGGATGCAATCGAAGTAAATTTCTGATCATTTGAAAGGAATGCAGTTAGTAAAGAAAGTTACGTCTTGCAAATTTTTGGTCCGACAATCATCAATAAAGGAGATAAAGCGGAGGGACAAGGCCTTCCTTAAAATAATGTATGGTTGCGTCCCCATCTTCTCTAGACGCAAGCCTCTAATTTCCATCATGATCATTCGGCATATGGAGCCTCTTACACTCATTAAGAATTCACCAGGAGGTACGGATTAAGGACCCTCCTGGATGCGAACACCTGGTATCAATTCGCGAAATGGAACTCAAATCGCTCGGCGAAGGAACGCGTAGCACCGAAGGAAAGATTGAAGGAAATCTCGGATAATCACGACGGAGATGAAGGGCAGGTGAACGAAAAAAAGGGAATGTAATCGACGAAAAAGCGAGCAGTACCCTATTTTGTTGATAATTGAGAGGATCTTACTTATAATTGAAGGATTTTTGTTACATAGTCTTATAAGGAAACTGCTATACTTGATTGCGTCATTATAGGAAGAAATTGCAATTTGAATCAATTAAAATACTTGGAATAATGTAAATTAATATAAATTATAGACTTTTATTTAATATCAAAGATTAAAATTTTATATTAATTAGCTAAAAATAAAAATAAAAATTCAATATTAATTTAGCTTTTAAAATAAATATATAAATGGCGAATAAAACTTAATGTCAACAAGGAGAGGCTGATATTGGCGAGTTAATATTTAAAATATCTAATAATCGGAATAAAAGATTATAATCTTTCATCGACAAGAAAATCGAGCATCATATCATAAGCACGCTCCTAAGAATTATAATCAACATCTAAATCAAACGAGAAACTATCTTTTACCGAACTGTGTAATTTAATTTTATCTCGCATCTCGGCTAAACCCTTTCTAAGAAGATTGCAGCGATCTGTAATGTTTATTAATTATTGATGCCGTGCAATCGATCATCATGGAAAACTGGATCACCATTATTCGCGATTATGCAGATATATACATAGTAGCTTCTTTACCTTCGAAAAAGCAAGCATCTTGAAGTATACCTACACGGGCATCGTAAAATGTTAGGCGATGCGTGACGCTCGCTCGTTAATTATAATGCGACGCGGTTTTTAGATAAGATTGGAGATCCATAAAGAGAGCAATGTGATATCGATTACCCACTGTCCATCGATAATCCCGATGTATCGAGGGGGAGAAGGCTGATGCACGCGAACACCTGGTATCGCGAAGTGCATAAGATAGAGGATCGACCGACGGTGGTTTCGCGGGAAGAGGGAGGACGGAGTGAAGTTGCAGGGAATGAAGGTCACGTAAGAGGGGCAGTTGATCGTCCTTTATGTAGATGAAGGGAAGCGATAAGGTGGAGCGCGGACGCGTACACGCGAGAAAGAATGAGAGAAACGCCTCCTACCGGAACCAAAAAGTCTTTCGAGTAATTGCAACGCGTCGCCGGTCGGCCGACCGGGCGGTTGCGCGCGAGGAATGCAACCCTGAGGAACGGAGCCGCAGCCGCGCGTCGCCCGGAGGATACGTCCCTCGAACATGCGAAGACATTGAATACGATCGAGATTGCGCGCACCGATTTTCTCGCCCTCCCTCTTCCCCCCTCCTGTCATATTGATGACGCCCATTAGAGGCGGAAATTACGCTTCAAGATAAATTAATGTTACATATGCAAGCGTTGCTGCGCTGGCGGTGTGTATCGGCCGGGTAGACTTCCCTTGATCTGGAAGAAATTTTAT
>NJRL01000549.1:92787-111480 GCA_003063815.1 Aphaenogaster rudis
CTTGGTAACATTAACCAAGCCTGGATTTTTATAACTAAGCCTTTCTTTCAGTGTAGAGAACTGAAGAAATTGCATTTTTCTCGTGTAATTTTTGCTCTTTCTGCATCCAGAGAAAATAACCGGTCGGGACATGAACGCGCCGCGTATCTGATTCTCTGCTTTAACGATTCAGCAATTTGCTGTTCGCCGAGAAATTTAGAACGACACCATTAGGACGAACGTATCGTGGCGGAATACTCCGAATTCAGAGAGCGCTTGCGTAGAGTGCTTCACGTATGGGCAAAACCTATCGTGTGACATTCCAGCTGGCGAATAATATCTGGAGAACTCTCCGAGATCGCTGCCTTTCCTCGGAGCCGCTTCGCGCGAGAACGAGATCCTATATATGGCAGAGTCGGGTGACCACGCGACCGGCGATAAACGGGCCCACACGCCCGTTCCCACAGGTTGCATAATATCGACGCGACAGCTATTGCCTCGGAGGTACAATTATACGCGCAGGTATGCGGCGACGTTGTAAACTCACTCGCGTGCACTTGCATACGGACGGTCTCTCCAGAGGCATGCCGACCGTCGTTGACTCGCGTCCCGGTGTCATTGCGCTACTCCGCGCTCACTGGGTCGGAAAATTGATCGAGATACTTATAATGTTATTATGTTAATCCTAATGTAAGATCTTTCGTGTAAAGATACAAGAAGAGAAGTATGTATATAAGGAGCGGAAGAAAATTCATTGACGGATACAGAATTATGTGTGTTGGGATGACCTGTGTGAAGTTAGCTCCCCAATGTCGAAAATCAAAAATTTTTTTTTGCAAATGTTTGCCCATTGTTTGCCCACGAATGCCCCGTTGGAATTTTTATTTGCCCCCTCTAGTTCAAAAGTTATAAGTAATTCAATTTGGGGGGGGGGCAACTTCACACTGCTGGCCCCCAATGTTGAAAAATCAAAATTTTTCTTTTTGCAAACGTTTGCTCACGAATGTCCCGTTGGAATTTTTGTTTGCCCTCCTCTAGGGCATTCGTGGGCAAACGTTTGCAAAAAGAAAAATTTTGATTTTTCGACATTGGGAGCCAGTGTCAAGTTGCCCCCCCCCCCAATTGAATTGCTTATAACTTTTGAACTAGAGGGGGGCAAACAAAAATTCCAACGGGGTATTTGTGGGCAAACAATGGACAAACGTTTGCAAAAAGAAAATTTTGATTTTTCGACAGTGGGGGGCTAATTTCACACAGGTGTGAGAATGACTTGAAGTATGGATATCAGATCTTTATCATATGTTTTAATCAAGATCGTTATATTTACATATGTATGTATAAAAGAAGTATGAGCAGAGGAAAATTCATTGATTGACGGATGCAGAATTATATATGTCAGAATAATTTGAAGTATGAATATCAGGTCTTTATTATATATTTAAATTGGGATCATATTATATCATACCTATATTTAAATTGCATGAAAGCAGAGGAAAATTCATTGACGGATGCAAAATTGTGCGTGTCAAGATAATTTGAAGTTATTAAGTCTTTATTATATAATTAAAATGGGATTGTTATATTAGTTTCTATACAATACTGAACTCTGAACAACATTCCTCGGCGTGTAACCCTTTATAACGCAAATATCTGCCTTCGGATGCGCGCCTATGTAGTTACCCTAATGGCTCACAATTATTTAAATAACATCTTTACTGTGACGGCGATTTCGTTGCGCGAATACACGGTACACACCAGATACTGTTGAACAAATGACTCCTCCGCAACCACTGTCATTTTCGTAATCGTGTGTGAAAAGCGAGTAGATAGCGGCCGTGATAGCGCGACGCGATGGTAAAACATACTCCCTCCTCTGCATACTGATTCCCATATAATCTTGCACAAAAGTTGCTCGTTTCCATAAAACGGATTTCCTCAGACGGTCGCAGCGTGAACCTTTATCTCGCTCATTCTCTCTTCTTCACTTTATTTGCTCTTTTTTATCTGTCTTTGAACACCATCTCTTCGAAAGTCAATATTTCCAGTCAAGATAGACTTCGGCGATATGCACGGTGCTTCAATAGTGCGAGTTCCAGCTGTAGACATTTCCAAGAATTTAAAATCGACCCCGACAAAGGATTTCACTATTTTTCATATCTACTTAGTTTTCAACCATTGGCGTCTGCAGGGGGGAGGGACAAGAGGGGGCATTTGCCTGAAATCAGCAAAAAATTAAGCATTTGCTCTCCCTTTGAATAAAGGAAAGACAAAGTTGTGCTAACCTTGCCGATCTCTGCCCTTAATCCATAGGATTATAATTTCAAAAGGTGTATAAATTTCAAATTACAAATATTCTAATTCTGGAAGAGTAATATTTTGAATCACGCCCCCCCCTTCTCCTGGAAAAAATCCTGCGGACGCCCTTGTCTTCAACATGTCCTCCGGCGAAATCTCTCGCGTCTCTAATTTACTCTCGAGATATCGCGTGTCGCTTCTGCGAGTCGTTGGCATCGCGCGGAACAAGAAGGATCCTTGTCCTTGTTCTTTCCTTCTCTCTTTTTCTTTTTATATTTGTCATTGTCCACTTCCTGCGCCGGGGTAAGCCGAGTGTTAATTCACGAGAGGCTCGTCACGAGAGTATTAATAGTGCTCTAATCGAGATGCTATCGCGTCGCCATTATACCGCCATTAGTGCTGTCTTATGTCAGCGTATCTTTATTTCGTGAGAAATTCTTAAATCTCAAGAAGAGGGAGCACGATAATATTAAAAAACTGATATAACATCAGATATATTTTACGAAGGCTGAGGAGTCAGCGTCGTTTTCTACGCGTGCGTCTCGTTGAGATGCCATTCTTTCGCAGCGGATCGTTTTTTGTGGAAAGGAAATCATTTCCAGTTTCTACAAATATAAATTAATGTATCAAGGGCTTCGAACGAAGCCTCGGGCTAAGTCGAGATTATAAATACAATCCCAATTGAAGATTATCAAAGTGACGTACTCAAAATTTCTTTTACTCTCAAAGCGCAATCTGCGGATTCCAAATAAGCTGATTAAAATAAGGGAGAGAAACGGAGCTTACTCATTATTTTTTATTCGCGTGATATTACGGTGCAAGTATCGTCGTCTTGTTGCTACACAGTCAACATTAACAGCTCACCTGGGATATCGTTGTTGCGATACTTTATGGTTCTGCAGTTGTTTTTCTTCGGCCGCAATTCGGCCCTTATTGATTTTCCAATTTCCCTACGATTCTGGGATTGGCGTGGCGTAAATTTCGCAAGTAATGTTGCGTTTCCACCTACGATTATAGGCGCGCAAAGCGACGCGGCAAAGATGTTACATTTATACAGGATATCATACTTTTGGTCTCACAATCAGTGCATCTTTTGTGATTAATTTAAGCTTAATCGCCAATATATAGTCTCTGATTCGAAAGAAAAATGTAAATGATGTTTTGAGGAATTTTACCTCGAGTTTGCAAATAATAGAATTCTTCAGTCAATTTCACATGTTCTCTTTATTAATTTTTTCGGAAGCGGAATTTTAATTTAGTGAGAGAGAACTTAATCTAGACGTAGATACATCCAGACGTTTAACGACCATCTTAAAAATTGCGAAAAAGATGATATCAAATAAATGGTCTTAATTGTTTTCCGTTTGCGCACCAAAAGATGGAACGTGAGAATCGTACATAATAGTACGTCACGTAAATCACGGAATTATAATTCTGCTAAGACAATTTATGGCATTCGTTTGCTGCAGGTACGACGACAAAGATTGCATACGGTGCTTCCGGCTGCTGCGGAGATCACGGAACGTCATTGAGGTGTTCTCGGAAGCTCTCAACAGGTGTTACATATACGAGTCGGCCGCCTTGGCCTCCTGCGGCACACTGAACTCCACTTCAATCCTGTACCGTAAGTAGAAGCCGGATTTATTCTCTCGATAATTTACTCCCGAGGCAAAGACCGCGACCTATGACGTAGGTACGCCGAGCTAAATATGAGCCATACTTATGATAATGAATACGGCCTTATGCATGAAATGCAGAGCGATCTAAGTTGGATAATGTTGCCTTTTCCCACGCTTAAACAAGTTAGATTATTACCAATGCGAATTAACGTGACTTTTTTTATTCCTGCCGAGCGAACTTTAATCGTGTAGTACGTCTCGCTTACTCGCCGAAGAAATGAAGCGAGCGTGGAACAAGCGTGATTGTGTTTCGTCTAAGGTTAATATTATTCTATCAAACAGAAAGATATAGCAAATATAATAATAAAAATACATAAACGTAAAACGAAACTGAAATAATAAAACAATTAATATAGGAAGAGATTGTGACAAAGAAGATAGGTAAGTTCCTTTGTATCATCTTCAATACTTCTTCTGCACCAAGGAATCCTTTATAACTTTATTTTTGTTCGGAAAATATATTCGGAAAATCTGTAAAATGTGAATTATCTGTCTTAATTTCTTGCGTGTTCTTTCTCTTGTTAAAGAAGAACGTTATGCACGCAATAGGGCAATGCGCATTCGGTCAAAACAAGTTAATTATTCGCATTATTTACGCGCGAGGCATGCATATGTACTCGAGGAATTCGCGGACTTCCGGTTTATCGGGCGGACGAATTACGAGCGCGACCTTCGAGCACGGGGAATCAAGTTCGGCGTACTCTCGAATTAGTAGTCCTCGATAATTAGCGTTAATTGACCGCGGCGCGGGAGGAAGCGATGAGACTTGCGTAACGACGCGGGATAGAACAATGGGCTTCGCGCCGCGCAAAACGCACGGCACGCACGTCGCGTGCAGAACGCACACACGCCGCGTGAATTTCTCACGCGCGTGTCAATTAAAACGCTCTTAAGGATGATTGGGCCGTTTGCATAATCATTTATACGCGGGGGAGGTCCGGTATATCGCGATGTGATCGGCGAGGATGTGTCGAGATTGAAAATTGCGCGAACAGCGGAAATTTCATTCATCTCGCTTGACAATGCAGGGATGCACTTGACAAATGAGAAAAAATTAAATCTATATATATAAGCGCCTGATGTCTGTCTGTCCGCGAACTACTCATTCATTAGTGGACCGATTTTCTTGCAACTAGTCTCAAAATTCTTCAAATTTTTCGGAGATTGTGACGATGGGTTTAATTTTTTTTAAAGAGGTCGAGCTCGATCGAACGATCTGGACAGATACTATATATGTTATGAAACACCCTATAGATATCTCTCTCTCTCTCTCTCTCCTCTCCCTTTTTTCTTTCTATCTCCTCTAAAGATAGTCCTAAAAAAATTATACAAGGGAACACAAGGACACATCATTGAGGGAAATCAGAAATCAGAAATCTTTTACAAAAAATGTATACCGAGAAATTTTGTAAATTGTGGAGTAAAAAATGTAGAAAATTCTAAATTTATGATAGAGAGAAAAGATGAGGAAATGAAACGCACTCTTAAAAAAGCAAAAAAAGGAACAAGAAAAAAAGAAATTAATTCTGCGCAAAGAATAATGTGAAAGTTAAATAAGGAGTGAATAGAATAAAAATGGATTCTGCGCAGTGCGCAGTGAATAATAAGAAAATCCATTCTACGTAAGGCGTAGTGATTAATGAGGAAATACATTCTGCGCGGAGCGCAGTAAAAAAAAGGATAAAGGAATTGATTGTGTGCATAGCGCAGAGAGAAAAGGGAAAATGGATTTTCCGGAGAACGCAGTAAGTACGGTCAAAATGCATTCAGCACAGTACGCAGTGATTACTGTTAAAATGCATAGTGTGCGGTGCGGAGAGGTTACTTTAAAAAAAGATTCAGCACAGTGCGCAATGAATAGTGTTAAAATGCAGTGTGAGATATGCGCAGTGAATAATGTGAAAAAGCATTCTGCACAATGCGCAGTGAATAATGTGAAAAAGCATTCTGCGCAATGCGCAGTGAATAATGTGAAAATGCATTCTGCGCAATGCGCAGTGAATAAAATTAAAAAGCATACTGCGAGTGATTATTGTCAAAATAAAATCTGCGCGAAATGCAGAGAATTACTTACTCAATGCATTCTGGGGTATGCGCAGCGAATAGAATAAAAATGCATTCTGCGCAAGGCGCAGTATTTACTGTGAAAATGCATACTGTGCAGTGTGCAGAGAGTACTGTTAAAAAGCATTCTGCGAGATGCGCAGTAATTACTGTCAAAATGAAAACTGCGCAAAAGGAAGTGAATACTGTCGAAATGCATTCAGCGGTAAACGCAGTGATTACTGCGAAAATGCATACTGCGCAGTGCGCAGTAAAAAGAGTAGACGAACAAGAAAAAGAAAGAGAGTCAATAATGGCGAGTCAGCGGAGAATACTTCCGCACGAAGCGCGGGCTAAAAGCTAGTTTTATATATAGAAGTAAAAGTAAATTTTTATATATAAAGAAGATATATATAAAAATTTCCCCTATATATAGAAATATTATATAGGTAAATCTAATATCTATATATTTATATAAATAAAGAGAAATTATATATATATATAATAGAAAGAATTATTTTATATCAAATCTTTATAAGTTTATATATATATATGTATAAACTTAATAGATCAAAAGATTTGATATAAAATAATTTACTTTGGCATTTTCTTACATGGGTGGATGTTGTTTTAAAATGTAACTGCATAGCTTAATTGATACCGAAGATTAGTAAAATAAAGTTTTGCTCACAAAGGATCTCTATTAGCAAGAGCAACCGGAAATTTATAAAGTTTTACTACTTAACACTGCTTGCACTCTCAGAGACGCATAAGACTTTCGCACATTAACGCACAGCAATGCGCGTGCATTCGCGTTCATCGTTATTAGTTCCCTAATGAAGATTGCTCGATTAACGTCGATTCCTCGGCTTCCGGTGCATTATCACGCGCGTTCACCTGTGGCGGCTCCCAAGAAGCCGAGCACCTGTCTTCGCGACGCAATCGAGACGGCCGATCGGCGGCGAGTCGAGCCTGATTCCGTTCATAATCCCGGTTTCACGCTTTGATCCGTGTCGCTGCACGCGAGAAGCTTTACGGGAACCGAAAACGCGAGCCGGTGGTCCGGCGGAAGAACGTAATCGAACGTCCGTGCGTGAAGCGTTTCAGCGAATCTCGCGGCGCTCTGGAAGGATTCAGAAGCGATTTCGACAAAAAGACCGAATCGACAACGGGCAATCGCCGACGCGTGAAGAATTCGCATCTGGCGAATTTGCTCACGAAAACACACTGGTATCGATATCTTTTTCGGCCTGAAAAAGAAGCTATAGCTAATTGGAAAGAATGGGTTCGCTCGTAATCGAAAAACGATTGCAGGAATAATGACCTTTGAAATAATCTTACTCTGAAATTTCTAGTTTAATTTCCATCTTTATTTTTATAATAGTATAATTAATATAATTATTCATTTATTTTTATAATAGTAAATTTTGCCAAGTACGCGAGTGCGCGCGTGTCCCTTAACAAGTATAATATCTATGAATTGTAATTATTAAAAGAATTTCTGTTAACGGAGAAAGTAAAGATATCTAAAAATGATATCTTTACCGTAATAATCGATTTTTTTATTATTATATAACAATTATTATATAACGTTTCTTTGTTCCTGACAAATATTCTGGTATCATTCGAGAAGAGAAGAGCGTTCCGGAAGATAAAACGCTGAAGAGATTCCGTCAAAATGACTTCTCGCATTCCCATCCAATCTTTGTCGTGTTCCATTCCTGTTTCCCTTTTTCTTTTCCTGCCGTGGTACACGCAGCAACCAGTATCGTCAGGTATTCGTCGGAAGCGTGGGAGTGGCCTGCTCCCAAAAGGTCCTTGTCCTAATCGTCCTGTCGTGGAATAAGCGAGGGACACTACGACACGCGATGTAGTCGCCAATAAAGAAAAAAAATATCTTGCGGATTTTTTCGTTCCGCCAAATTATATCTTGCTGCGTGGCGCCGTCTGGACAAAGAAAATTGTGAACAATGCGCATTCCTAATTCAATAAAGATAGCTTCGTGTTGTGTCAACTTTTTATACTTCTCTTGTAAAAATATGGCGCGTTTTAATTTCTTTTTTTTTAATTTTTAGTATCATTCATCAATCATCAGCAAATTTATTATAAAATGAATAATTTTCAATGAGATCATATTTTAGTCTTTATAGGAAATGATGAATAGCGACAAAAAATAAGTAATAGAATAATACTTTAATATATGCAATGCATAATTAATATTACTTTGATGTAATATATATAATTATAAATTTCTTATTTATAGGGCCATAAAAAATACTACAATAATTTAGCTGCATTTAGCGTCAGTATTTTCAAGTACTTTTACTTCCTTCAATTGAAAAGCAATTATGACTTATGCCATTCTATTCCACGTCTCGTAAAAACCATAGCTTCATCATTGTGTCGCGGAACTTTTAACAATAAGTTTAGAGAACGGCGTTGTAGATTCTATAACAGCAGAAGAAACTCGCAGTTAAGAGTTAACTCAATATCGCTTTTTCCTCGACTCGCGTTCATCCTTTCGGACTGTTTTGCGAGGTGTAACAGCGCGCGGTTCGATGCAAGGCAGGTCGAAGACGAGGAAGAGAATTGCGTTCCTTCTTTCGTTTCGATCTCGGTAATACGGCTGCTGGCAATTACAGGGGCACGGCGGAAAGTCGAGCGGAAAGAAGCATAAAACGAGCGTACAGTTGGCGATGACGAGATGACGGCGGAATTACTCGCCACGCGAAATACAGGGGAACGAGGGGAGGAGGGAATAAATTTTGTCGAGATAAGTGGACGACAGTTGGTCCCGGGTTTAAAACGATTTGTTTAAACCGGCTCTATAATTATATGAATCGTAAATTGTCCTTATTATACTGATTGCGAGACGGCAACACGAAGACTTTTACTGCGGGCACCATCCGCCTTCTTCCTCGATGGCAAATACAATAAGCAGATAAGGACTCAATCACGGGGGTCCACTGCGAGACGGTCGAGAGAAAGAATATTTCGACAAGTAAATTCTTATTGTTTCCTTTTCTCTTCTCTCTTTTTTGCAAGATGTAGTCGCGAGGAAGCGAAGAGGAGAAAAAGGAAAGACATTGTGGAGGAATAATATTTGTTCATAGGATTTATTATCTTAACCGCCTGGAGTCCGACGATCTTTCTTTGAAGTCATTCTCTTGAAATTTCCAAGAGAAGCTTTGGAACGAAACTGCAGGTGCCCAACGATTTGAAAAGATCAAAGATATTTGCGGGACAGATTATATTTGTATTTATATAATTATTAAATTGCTGCTTTCGTTCCGTGGAAATCTATCGCACATATTTCCAATATCTTCGAAAGGTCCGCCGATGCTTTCTTTTGTATTCTCTCTGTATTACCGTCGTGACCGAGAGACGACAAAAATGATTTAAGGACGAGTGAAGAGAGCCGAAGCTTTTAGGTGAAAACGTGGTGTAGAATTTCAGCTATTTCCTGCTGATAGATCGCATCTCTTTGTAGCGCCGATGAAAAACGTGGGAGTTTATTCCGAAAGGATTTTCTCGTGGATAAAGGTTCCTTCAGCTTTCATCCTTTAATCTCAATTCGTAGAAAATCCGATTTCACGTGATCATGTCCAAACGTGTTCTCTATTTTATAAAGAAAATGAGAATCGCTCAAATCAAGGGTAATTCGAAATAGCACAATGATTGTATTTTATTAATTTCTCAAGTTATATTTTAGATTCAGATTTTATATGTAATTAAATGGAATCCTATATCTTTGTGGTGAAGAAAGAAAAAGAGAAAAAATATTTTTTAAATGAATGAATATATGGAGAAATATATGGATTTAAAAAATATATATGTATATAAAATTATAGGGTGCAATGAATAAATTATTCTCGTTTTTTCTGCCAACAGGAACAAAAGAAATCGATGGTTCAGCGATCCGGAATGAATACTGTCCCATCGCCGGTCTTTATCACTTCAAATACAGCATCAACAATAACTCCGCGATAGCGTTAGAATGCAACACGTTCTCCTCCGAGTTCAATAATTGTCCGGATGGATCAATCTTACATTTAAAATTCAAACGATGTAACTTCGAGGCGCGCGGTAAGTCTTCCTCTTCAGATTTTTTCGTGATTACATTAATGTAGGCATAACAGAAACAATAGATACGTATATGTCAACGAGCGTAATAAATATTTGAGAAGCGATTTATATTTTTCAAGAGATTCATACATTTTTAAATAGTTGAGCAGTAAAATTAACTGCGAAACCATGAATTCTCGACTTTTAACGAGCATGTATGTGTTCTCTCCTCATTTATACCATTATCAAATTAATTTAAATAAAATGTTGATGTCGTTAACTGATTATTGTAACACAAAGCGATGACAAAGAAACTGACTTTTTTTAGAAACTATCGAGATACATCATTAATCTCGTTTCAGCAGATCTCACGTACAATTGTTTGGGCAGTTGGCCTGGACCGAATAATTCTAGATATTTTGCACTTTGGGACAACAACGCCAACGATGGCAGGCCTCAATATAGATGCGGGGTGCGTTACATAATAAATAATTTTTTATAAGATAACAATAAAATAATAACAAAACAAAAACGGCAATTAAGAGTCAAGCGCTGCAGACAGTGCGCAATAGATAAAAAATAATATTCTTTAATAAAAAAATCATGATATAACAATAAAACCGCGCTTAACTCTTAATTGCCGTTTATGCTTTGTTATTTGACCTTATCGAGAGTCAATTATATCATTTTATTAATAAAATAATACAATTGCTTGGCCAATGCACGAAACGATATAAATATAAAATATTAATTTTTTTCAATCCAATGTTTAATTGTGAACATATTTGAGAAAATTGGTATAATATAAATTTCGAGATTTATCGTACATTTTGCGTATGAGATTATTAGTAACAGTTCGTGATAAGTGAAACGCAACTTTCAGCTATACCACACTGATAACAAGAGGGGGAAAACTTACATGGCATTCAGCAGTGATTCGAGTTGCACCCAGAATTTAGATAATTCAACTAATGGATACGAGACTTTGACTTTGAGCAAGAGCCTAAATCAGAAAAAGGTGCCAGAATACGTGAAGACCCATGTTGCTACGTGAGTACGCCGAATTTTGCGATCGTTTAATTTATCGTCACACACATTTATATTCTTGTAATCTATCGGATAAAAATCTTTTTCTTGATTAATATCTAGAATGCTTACAATAATCGATACGTTTCTAATAACGTTGTTAGATTTCCGAAGTGGGCGCAAGGGTTCTGGGAGGAGTCGCTGATAGTTAATGGAACTATGACTTTCACCGATCTCAATGGCTACAATAGTTACACCTTTATCACGGTGGAGTCAAACGAGGAGACTGGCCGTTATATCGTGTACTCCAAGGATCAATGGTGAGCAATCAATTTAATTGCACAATTATTTATATCGAATACCCTTTATCGAAAGAAAATTAAAAAATGTAAGACTAGAAAGTTTATTCTTACAGCTTATATATAAACTTCCTGTGTCCTAAAATATTATTTTACTGATAGTGAAAGTTATATAAAAGTGAAACGAACACTTACTTTTAATTTCAGTGAGCAGGCCGCTTTTGTGTGTTTAATGATGAGGCAGCGCAGTGAAAATGTACTAGAATTTACGTTAGGTAATTATTTCCTAGATCAACTATTCTGTATAATTATTCATTACGTAGCGACTCTATTATTCTTAACGCTTCACCAAGAACTTCATAATCTAATAATTGAAGAATCCTGAAGAACGAAAATGTTCAATGAAATCGAAGTAATATAAAGTTTATAAGCAAATAAGGAGATTAATCAAATAATAATAAACGTAATTCTGAATATATAAAAATATTTAAAAATCTTTTTCCTTTTCATTTTTCATTAATCTCTGTCCATCTTTATATCGCATTTTGTTTTTCGGGTCTCAAATATAGTCACGTAATAATAGAAATAATGTCATACACAGGGATGATCCTAAATCCAGTGGTTTATCAGAACGATTTGTGCGACGATCCCAATCTGGACAAACCGGTGTGGATGACTCAAGCACGTAAGTTGAAGTATACATTTTACAGCACTTTTACAAGTGACTCTTTATCTAATAATGAACTACATATTTTTAAAACGCGCATAGTTATTTGATGCATGAATGATTTTTTAAGGTATCGAACGTGTGGCAGAGTCGCCCTGCCCAATTACGGGCCAATACACAGGAATGATAACAGATCTATCAGGAATGTGTGCCGAATTAAGCAGCAACTGCAACACTCGCGAAGTAATGTATTTTAAAGTGAGCGACTGCGAGTCCGGGGAACTGTACGAAGGTATGCATAAAATTATAACAAGATCTAAAGAAAAGGGAAAGTTATTAGAAATGTGAAAAAGTCATTAGAAATAGATAAAAGAAGATAATAAAATTACGAATTATCAAAGAAAATGTAATTGCGCGATTTGACGCAAACAGTTACATTTTCTTTCAAAGCGATTATGATTATTGTTTAATTTGGCTATTTCTGATCGATATTTTTTGGTCTATATTTAATAGTTAAATAAATCTTATTTCGAGCAATTTAATTTAGAAATGTATATGTTTACTCATATATTATTAACTTTATATTATTTCATATATTATTATCATTATTTATATAAAAATATTTCTTTTCTCTACAAAATGCTTTTGCTCGCTATCTTTAGAACGAACATATCTATGCTTGGGACAATGGGAGGAGAAAGGCGTGATGTATACCTACACTATGAGAAACGACACTTCTACGAACGAGTGCTTCGTGGGTTTGATCGTCAACGACGAGGAGATATACATCAAAGAAGCTGGCGATCATTGTATACGAAATATAGATCCCAAAAAGCAGGGGATGCGTCTTTACAAAAAGGGTAAGCGCTCTTATGAGACGCTGTTATTGATGCATTCATATTTCTACGTGTTTAATCTTTCGTTTCATGATCAATTAAATGATAAATCTTTATACTAGGACACTGAGATAAATTAGTCATCATTAATCATGTATTTTTTATATAGTTAATACATATATCTTAAATGAAAGAATTCATATTTTTTCGCTTAATTATTGTAGCAATAATATATGTATAACATATGATTTCTATATTGTGACGATGTTATTTAAGGACAATGTTACGGGAATTCGCCGAGTCCTGCGCCAACTCCGATGAAACCGATTCCTCAGAATCCAGTAATGAGGATTACGACTCCACGATCGAGGATATCGGGTAAGTTAGTTTTAAACAAATTAATCAAGTTAAATGAATTTTATCATTTATTACCTAATTTTTATAATTTTTCCAGATTAAAAATATATAATTCTTTTTTATTTGAATGTATAATTTATTTAGCTAATTATAACGTACTGTATCCTATCGATAAATATTTTCTCGTGATTTATTGAGATTAAAATTAATTAAATATTAAACAACGACTGAACTGAATAATTTTCTTTTTTTGACAGGAACTACTCGAGTACCAGGAAATACAGTTTCTTCGTCAACTCTTTGCAGATCGACAATGTCCATGACTTTTACGCTCCTCGTCACTGTGATCATCGCATTTTTCAAAACAGCTTCTCCGTACACGCTCGAATAATGACACCAGTTTTACAAACTTAATAATGAGCTAGCTAATGAATAAGTACACATTGCTGTATTTTTGTTATTCTTGTCTAACAGACAATCGTGACGTAAGTAAGCCAGTTATTTATTGCGAAGACCGAAACGATATTGAAAACGTAGCAGACTACTATCGTATTTTTTCATCTCGCGCATCACTCCGCCCACGCCGCGTTTTGCGAGATTTTTCGCAGAATATATAAAATCAAGAACCTTAATATGCTCCGTCGAGCGAATTACCGAACGCACAAGGATTTTTACAAAAAGAGAAAATTTCATGGCTACAGATATTTTTTACCGATATTTTAGACATTATGGTACATAAAATATGTAGAGCTCTAATTGTCCTATGAACTCTTCGCCGATGATCAAGTTGTGATTGATTTTATTGCCGATTATTATTATTTATTTCACTGATTCCAATAGAACGAGATAGACCACAAGTAAAATCTCGGTAATCACATTTTGGGCACTGCCACTGTAAGATACAGACATTTCCCCGTGACTGTTCATGAAAACCCAAAGAGCCACTGTCTACGTGCTGATAAATAATAATTTTTTTACGAAACGAACATCACAGAGATATAGAAATACGATATAGAAATATAAAAGGGACTGATGGGTAATTTTTTAACAATTTTGACTATAAAATCGGTTTATTTTGAACATTGCAAAGATAAAATTTTATAATTATTAAACTGTTTTAAATGGACCTGTCAGACGTCTCTTACTGTTTAGTATAGTCAAAACGGTGATATCTTTTCTATGATAATACAAATGTTTCTTATATGTCCGTAGAGCAGAAAACGCGCCATAATGAAAAACAAATAGCTTGACATAGAAAGATAAATGAATTATACAGTTGCATAAGACTGACACAAAGCTATTTTAATATGTATGGTTCAATTTCTAGTTTTCTTTCCCCTCCATTAGAAATAAATGATTCTAGTAGATGTACATTTTTATTCAATACGAAGAAAAGTGTATTTTCACAAACAATACATATCAGTGATATAGAAAAACAAAAAATTGAAAGCTCTGTGTAAAAGTGCTGAGAAAATAACTTAGTAACGTGAATGATAATGTTGCTTCTGCTTACAGAATTAAAATGTATATTAGCATATTTATGTATAACGAAGAGAAAACTTCTATGTGAAAGTAGATATTATTCAAAACAGAATTGATAAAAATATAACAATAAAGAGCAAAAAACTAATTTCCACTTGTATAAAAGAACGATTTCACAAAAAATGCTCTTTAATTGCAGCACAGTTTAAACACAGATCAAATTTTATATCATAAAAATGTAATATTTATCATAAATATTACATTTACATAAATGTAATATTACAATTTACATAATTAATATTAATATTACATTTACATAAATGTAATATTACAATTACATAAATGTAATATTACAATAACATAATTAATATAATATTAATATTACATTTACATAAATGTAATATTTAAAAAGTTTGTGTGTGAAATTTATATCTGTTACACACGGTTCTAACTTGGCTTTCACATTTAGACATGGAAAAAATGGGAATAAGTGTACATATATATGTGTGTGTGTGTGTGTAAACTCGTCGATTATTTATTAATGTATAATACCGATAGTGAGGCAAATTTAACAAAATATGTATTTACTATACTTATGCTTAATTACGACTTGTACAGAAAATTATAATTAGTAATTTTGTCATTTTATCTTTTATCTAGTATCGCTAAAGTTTTATGTCTTTAGAATGCATTTCTTGGCATTTAATTTGTATTTAATATAAATAATAGTGAACAAGTTTACTTTTATTAAGTAAGCAATTCCGATTGAAGATGTATAGTTGTATAAAAGAATCAAGGAAGCAATAATAGGATACGTGAGAAGTGTGTTACAAAATCCGAATGTCTAGGATAAAATTTAATGATGAATTGCAAGCGCAAATTAGTGTATACGAGCAATTCGAGATATCATCAGAAGCCATATGCAAAAACATTAATTTCCATGAAGTGTATGTATAATAGAAAACTCAATTTCTAATATCTATACCTGCACTTCCTGCGATTATTCGTGAAAGTATTCGATCTAACAAGATTATATAGTTGACCGCTGCGAAATAACATAATGTAAATATATAAATATAAGTGACAATAACTGACGTTCTTAAGAAATATTTGGAATCAAGTGAAACATCTTTAGAATGCATCACTGTATTTTATTATACTAACAAAAGGAATTTTGTACTTTTACAAGATTCAATGTATGTGAGAGAAATAAACATTTATCATCTTTAAATGTGCCATTTATTCGTAACATCTATGATTAAAGGAAATAAATTATCTCATATAACATATTCGTAAATTCACTGTTTACTTACATTCTAGGAATGTTTAAACGCAAAGCGAAGAAAAGAAAATCAGATGTGACGTAATTATAAATCACAAAAGCAATTATAAAAATGGAAGTCGAGCACTATAAATTCGACATAATTGGAAAGTAAAGATTATAAGTACAAAAAATAAAAGAGTTTAAGGCCCTGTGCAATAGAGGAATATTAGATATTAGGAATAGGAATTAAAATTTTAAAAAATTTACATATAGAGATCGGGCAATGAGAGTGCGGCGCGATACTCGGTGTGCAAATAATTCAACTACGTTGATTATTCATTATAACAAGTTTAATGTATTAAAAAAATAAAAATATATATATCGAACGTTTCGGCTACATTTGGAGCCATTCTCAGCGAGATGAAAACAGAGAAATCTAAAATTTTAGAATCAGTTTCCTCAATGAATATTGAACGTAACGCACAATGGATATTAATATAAAACATAAATGTGTAATATGAAACACAACATAACTTATTTGTCTATACTTAGTGTTCATTGAGGAAACTGATTCTAAAACTCTAATTCCTATTCCTAATATCTAATATTCCTCCATTGTGTATAGAGGACGTAAGAGAAATATAAATCATAAAACATCTAAATATGTAAATAGTAGATCCAGCAAACCTAGATATAACTGCCATATAACATATAAATAAATATGCACGTGTTATATCTGTATAAATATCACGTGTTATATGGCAGTTATATTCGGTGTTTGCTGGGGAGTTATGACAAATATCAAATTTATAGTATAAAAATTTAGTAGTATAAAAACAGTTATGACAAATATCAAATCTGTAATATTTTGTTATATTAAAAATAGCATACTCTATACTTAAACAGACATTAATTTATGCCAGGAGCTGCTTTTCGTATTTCAGAATGGTTTCCTTCCGTTCGGTTCCCCAGGCATACTTGGTGCCGCGGACTCTCGTGTTTTTTGCTATTACACGGTGACACGGCACAATGTAGGCAACGTAATTTTTGGAGACTGCATTTCCTACCGCTATTGCGGCTTTAGGACTGCAACCGGTCATCCGCGCGACGTCCTCATACGTGGTGACCGTCCCTTCAGGGATCTCCGTCAGTGATTTCCAAACTTTGATCTGGAACTCCGTGCCTTTCATGAGGACACGAACGGAACGAAGCTGGGAGTCGTCGGGATGAAAGATTCTCGCGACGACAGTCCCCGTCTTGTTTCCGGTATCTTCCTGCGCTCGAGTCAACGGCCATTTCGCCTTTAGATCTCTGAGAGCTGTCGCCTCATCACCGTCAACGAACGTCAAATACGCCACATCTTCGTTGGTGTCGGTTACGGCGACGAGACATTTTCCGAAAGGCGTCTGATGAAACGCGTACAGCAGTTGGAATGACATGTAATTGCTCTTGTACATGTCCACCGTTATACTTCGAAATATAGCCATGACTAAAAACAATTGAAAAATCTTAGGCACACAAGTCAAAGCAACTTCGAAAACCAGACGAAGAAACACTGGTACCTACTATCCGATTGCTAACAATCGCTAACGACGTCTCTCCAGTCTCCACTCGCTCACATCACATTGCGCAATTTTCCGACGCATGCGTATATATTCGCAGCCGACCACTGCTTGAACAGACACGTGCTTAAGGCTGGGTCTACAATAGGGTGTAGTAAGCTTTAAGCCCTAAGAAATTGACCAATCACAGTCAATTATTCTTCTCAAATTCTACCCAAGTCTACTAGAAAGTCTAGTAAGTAATCGGCAGGTCGTGGGTTCAAATCCAGGGGCTCGATTCTTGAAATCATTCGCAAGAGAAACGTATGCGCAAATTCTGCTCTTACAGAAAATCTACAAGTTGATTGGCTAAAAGTCATGCAATAACCAATCAACTCGCAACTTTTCTGTAAGAGCTGAATTTGCGCATACGTTTCTCTTGCGAATGACTTCAAGAATCGAACCCCAGTCTTCGCCACTCATGTATTAAGGTGCCCTTATACATGGTAGAGACACTTTATTATAGGGTCTCTATTACATGGGAGCGTCGAGCGTTAAAGCGTGATATATATGTTTATACATGTTTTATACATATGTATAAAACATGTATAAACATATATAAAAACATATAAACATATATAATTATGTATGAAATATGCCCATACATAAAAATTTTCATATACCATTTTTTTTTCATATACCATTTTATTCTCTGTATAATTACATATAATCATATATAATGTTTCGATAGATTTATATATGATTATATATAAAAATTTTATGTATGGACATATTTCATGCGTAATTATATATGCTTATATAATTATCTATATATCCCAAGTAGAACAGAAAGTCATGATGACATCAAAAGGATGCTAAAATGACGCCTTTGACATCATTTTGAAGTCATGATGACGTCTAAAAGATCTCATAATGATGTCAAAGGCGTCATTTTAGCATCATTTTGACGTCATCATGACTTTCTGTTCTACTTGGGATGCTTATATAACATATCTTTATATATGTTTATATCTATTTATATATGTTTATATACCTATATTTATATATAAAAAATTTTTTACCGGGTAGTGAATAGTTAATTCACTACATATTAATTATCTTTACTATCAATGATTATTGGAATGCATTACCATTATTCA
>NJRL01000550.1:0-17948 GCA_003063815.1 Aphaenogaster rudis
TGTATATATATATATATAAATAAATATAACATAAAAATAATTATAACAATACTAGAGTGATGTTACTTTACTTTTGGACCGAGTAGTTTTGTCTTATAGAATATTCTTTTAGTAAGTATTAAAAAATTAATGAATCTTACAGGCATCTCGGCAAGTTGCTGCACGCGTTCGTGAGGATTCTTTCCATCTTTCCCTCTCACAAATATGTACAGCGTCGCGACGTTTGGACAACATCTGTGCAATATTTTGCATAAACAACGATAATTAAACAGAAAAAATTTCAATGGTTTTTTGCCTCTTAATCAATTGATAATCTGTGTACTTACCGTAGTAATTTCTCGATTAAAAGCTTTCCCGGAAAGCCCAAGCCAACCATTATAAGGACTTTACGGCCTGAGAAAAATTGTGCTATTTCACTTTCCGCCATTTTAATCTGAGACTTCTCGCTGAAACGTTAATATTACAATTATTTTTCGAATCCATTAGATTTTTTAAACTATCTTTCACTGAAATAAGAATTTCTGCTGTAAGCATAATTGCGTTATATTAATTGGAAGGCACATTTTTGAATCAATAGCAGGAGACTTTTTTACGCGATACATAATATTTAATATAATATTAAACTATGAATTATAATATACAGCTTATAAATTATCATATTAATTATATATATTCAACGATAATATAGGACTCAATTTTAAAATAATTAAAGTAAAAGAGGGCTAATGAGAGTCAGTGCGGTTAATAGTGCACAAATTAATATAATTTACAATTAAAATAACATTACATATTAGAAATTGGTCGAACGTTTCGGCTCATCTTTGGGCCATTCTCAACGACATGTATACTATTGCTAATGTTCCTTCTCTATTGCACAAAGCACAGGGACAAATAGTGTTTCTTGGTTCACAAACGGTTGAAAGATCGATTGTTCTAGTTGTCAGCCTAAAAGTGACACCACGGATAATATAAAAGGGTAAGATAAAGAGTAAAAATTGTCACTCTCTCACCATGTGGAACGAAGAAAAAATATATGAATACAAAAATTGTTGGTGTGCATCGTAGATTATAAGAAAATTAATAAGAATAAAATGCAATGAAATGAGTCAACGTTAAAATGACGAAAGTTACGAACGTCAAAAATTTAAATCGTAAAAGATCACGGTCAAAATTAAAATGTGAAGAAATTACGGTAAGCGTCAAACTATATAATAAATAAATACAATGAATAAATAGAGAGAGGAACAGATACGCAAGTTTACAATTTGTTTAAGGCGGACACGTAAGAGTGATGTAGGTACTCAGTATCGGAATACTATACTACACAATCAGTGATCACCGAACATAGCCTGTCGTACAATCATGATTTCGAATGGAAAAATGTCAAAATCCTTGACAAAGAACGTTTTTTGGGGAAACGTTTAATTTCGGAAATGTTACATATCCAACGACAAAACAATAGTCTTAATTTGCAATCCGATACTGAATACCTACATCACTCTTACGTGTTCGCCTTAAATATTGTAAACTTGCCCGTATCTGTCCCTCTCTCTATTTATTCATTGTATTTATTTTTTATATAGTTTGACGTAGAGACCCTCAAGTAAGAGTTTGGTCAGACTCTTACTTGAGGGTCTCTAGTTTGACGCTTACCGTTATTTCTTCACATTTTAATTTTGACCGTGATCTTTTACGATTTTAATTTTTGACGCTCGTGACTTTCATCATTTTAACGTTGACTCATTTCATTGCATTTTATTCTTATTAATTTTCTTGTTATCTACGATGCACATCAACAATTTTTGTATTCATATATTTTTTCTCCGTTCTATATGGTGAGTGACAATTTTTACTCTTTATCTTACCCTTTTATATTACCCGTGGTGTCACTTTTAGGCTGACAACTAGAACAATCGGCCTTTCAACCGTTTGTGAACCAAGAAACACTATTTGAAGTGTCCCTGCGCTTTGTGCAATGGAGAAGGAACATTAACAGTAGTATACATGTCGTTGAGAATGGCCCAAAGATGAGCCGAAACGTTCGACCAATTTCTAATATGTAACGTTATTCTAATTGTGAATTATATTAATTTGTGCACTATTAACCGCACTGACTCTCATTAGTCCTCTTTTACTTTAATTATTTTATTATATATTATTATATATATTATTATAAGATTATAATATCAAATTGTTAGTAATAGCTGTGAGATATAGTATAATATCGACGTACTCTTGCGTTTGACTAGCCATCGCGGTTTCTGGAAATGCTCGTGCTATGAGAGTTCTCGAAATTCCCGATGTCACTGTTATCGATGCTAAACTTCGACTGCGAATTCGCGGTGTACCTCGGGGGAATATGAAATCTCATTGTGAGTAATGTATTCACACCTAGAAAAGAATAAAAGTATTATTGGAAAGTCAAATCAAAGTCGTACAATAGATGTATGCACAAGATGACTCGACATTTCGGAAGTACGCCGAAGTCAAGTTTCGACATTTGCTATAGTTTATCGATTACTTCGCTCGATACGCATAAGTAATTTCTGCAGACAATTGCAAATCAAAGATTCACTGATGTAACAGGTCGAGGTAGCAAAACATTATGTAAATGATTAAAAATGGTTTATTTCTTCGAAAGGCTATAAGCCGGATAAGATGTTAAAGGTGCCCCCGCGCGAAATGACTTAAAAATATTTACGCAATACTTCTAAACCAAAAAAGTTTTTTAGCGCGGTTTATAATCCCCTACCCCCTCTCTCTCCTACATAGAAAAAAATCGTTTTTTAAAAATTTAATTTTTTTGACTTGTTTATGCTTATGAATTCTTGATATGTTAATAAGAAAAAATGTTTCTTCTTCACAAAAAAGTTTTAAAATTGTTTTACTGCCACATTTGAATTTTAAAAAATTCCTAAAATTAAAAAATGCGATTTTTACAAGGTTCTTATAGAGGTGACGCCTTGAAAAAATTTTCGAATATTCCTCTCAAAAAATGATAATTTATGCAATTTATTCAGAATTTTCTGATAGGTGCAATATATTTTAAAAAATTAAAAACCATATTTTTGTTATTTTTCACATAAAATGCATATAAATCTAAACTTATGCATTAAATCTAGTTATAAATATATTTTTTAATATATCTGCATCTATTTCAATGCTTATTTTATAAACTTTCTATCGCTTATATTTATTATAACATATTTCAATCATACATGAATATTTATATTACAATTAATATCCCGATTTTTACGGTTTTTATTTTATTAAGTCAACATTTTTTAAGTCATTTAAATTATTCATCTAGTGATATTAACATTGAGCTTTTGTATTACTACCTCATGAAAAATATTTAATTATTGCTTTCTTAAAAAATTAATTTAATGTGAAAAAGTAAAGTAAGATGTATTTACATTTTTGGTTTATATGACATTTTTTGCTTAAAATGTCTTCAGAAATGTGCTCCGTAAGTGGCGGTAACTCCTCCTGAATCACCCTGTATAGTATATAATAATATATATAGTAATATATTAATTATAATATATAGGATATCTTGTGACTCGATGACCATGAGTTTCGGACAGGTTCATAAGACATTTTCGATTTAAAACCTCAACAATACGCTCTGGCCATCGAGTCGCGGAAAATACCCTGTATAATTTATATAATATATTATATATAACTATATTATATTAATTATATACTATATGGGGAGGAATTATTCTACTCTAAAATTATTAAAAAATTATAAATTACTATAATAAATACAAAGCGTCACGTTTATATGCGTCTGCTGCAAATACTAATACAAGATCTCATTAAAACCAGAATTTGCAAATTAATCGGATTTTCACGCAAATCTCCGGCATATACGGCCGCGATGCCGAGACACCCAGGGTGCGCGACGCGATATGGCGTCTACGAAGCATTCGTGTAGTCTCGCGTGAAGTAATATCGCTAGAAGAAGAGGCGTAGGTGCGCTATAAAGGTGTACTCGTCGTTCGAAGGCAAAGAAACGTCGTGAAGGAGAAAAAGATAGAACGCGCGCGCGCGCACACTCGATTGCACGGTAAATCGAGAGAAGGAAGGAAGTAGGCGAGACTCGTTGCACGACGCGAAGGGAGAGAGGAGAGCACGGGGGCACGTTACTAGGGATGGAATCAAGTTCAATATGTACTCAAAAATCCAAGTCAAATCCAATAATCAAGCTTTATTTTTTAGGATTCGAGTAATATTCGTAAGAAAAAATATTTTATACATTGTACTTGCGAAGTAATCGATTCCAACTAGTTAGTTCAAATTTTAGAATGAGTATCTGTAAGATTCGAAATGTATTTATAAGTAGTTTTATTGTAAAGAATCGAATCTTTTCCAAGTAGTATTCGAACTCTAAGAATGAAGTTGTTAGTTTAAAGAATGTAATATATGTATAAAATATAATAATATATAATATTATTAATATATTAATAATTAATATGTAAATTAATAATTATTTGTGAAAGTTTTAAATTATAATAAAATAATATATTGAGATAATTGTCGTTTTTTACAAACGTTTGTACAAACTTCTAAGAAACATAAAATTTTTAGTAAAATACTCGTAAAAGATTCGAACATATTTGATCCAGGTTCGAGTCTACTTGGAAATAATACTCCCGTTTCTCGAGGTACTCATAGAGGGTACGAATCTATTTCGTCAGGTTCTACTTGAAAGTATTGTTTTCATTTATCGAAGTAATAGAGAGTTCGAAACTACAAACAAAAGCAGATTCGAACCTACTTGTAAGATACTTAATTCCATCGCTACACGTTACTCTCCCCCGGGGCCCGCCACTCGACCTCTCTCGTCCCCTCCAGCGGCGCGAACCACCGCTTCTCTTTTACCCCCTCCGGCGGTCACCGCCGGGGTCTTACGATGATGCAGAGGGGTATGCGCGTCACGCATGCCTCCTCGTGCTCTCATACTCGCTTCGTCGGGCCGATCGTGCGCACGTGCTTCGTCGCCGCATCCTGCCGATCTCGCTCTTGATCGCGATCGTATCGATCGTCGTCTCCCGATGTCTCTCGTAGCGACGCATACGGTACAAGATTGAGTTCTGATTCTACACGAGACAGCAACTTTCTGCAAGTGCACCGGAAAATCGGTTCGATGTGCGAACGATCTTTTTTCTACAAGCTGAAGAGTGATTACACAGTATATAGTGTGACTTTGACTGGACATCACGTTACTTTCGATCTGAACGGTGAACATTGGATGGAAGACTACTCTACGGGTGAACGATTTTTCGACAAATGTACGATTGTGTGATCCAGTGCGCGATGTTCGTGTGAATAAATAAACTTCGTAACTGTGTCGATCGAGTGCTCCGTCACAAGCGCAACGTCGATTTCGAATCGGAATCCGAACGTATCGCAGCTCCGCGGGCGAACAAAGACAGCGGGCGAAACCGATAACAGTCGGTGTCGATAGCACCGACGTTAGTTACTGCTTCCGGTCCCTTCTTGGTTCTCAGTATCTATCTCTGTCGGCGTAGACAGCGAATTGTTAACCGAATGCTAATCAGCCACCCGTCATCGCGTTCACCAACAGTGCTCGACACCGATCTCGATCGCTGATCGAGTCAGAGACTCCGCGTGCGCGCGAACCAAAGGTCTACGTTCGATCGAGACTCTCTCGCTTCCCGGAAAAATCGGAGCGATACAAAGAGCGACAGATAATAGCGCGCTGTCTTGCCGCTCCGGAGGATTACTCGTCTCTCTTAAGTCGCTCGTGTCAGTAACTTCGGTCTCCGCGAATAAACTCAGTCCGCTTTCATTCGCGCTCGCTGGAAGCTTGTTTACATATCTTTACGATTTTGTGTGTATCCTGGCGTTCTCGCTACCGATCTCTTGTCGGAATTCGTCGAGTTGAATGCGAAGTCTGCGTTCCATTGTACGAAATTCACTATTTAATTACGGGACTATTCAAAGGGAATGTGCCTGTCTTAAGTGAATTTAGTTCTCGCAGCTTTCATCCACGGCTATGTTATTTAAAACGAGCGATAGAGAAACTTCTGAATTTCGTCTGTTACCTGAATAGGAAGGTATTGCTTTGTTCAGGCAGCACAGAGAATGAAAATTCCAAACCCTTATCCAGTGAATCATTAGTCACATAGATTCTCTTCTGCACTTGATATACGATTTTTGTTACTACGTCGTAATCATTATCGTAACTATGTTAAAGATGTCTACCTATCACTACTATTCACAGATCACTAAGAACTAGAAAGTTGTGTACCGCTGTGAAAACAATAGAATAAGGGAAGGAATCGAATGGAATCTAACGATATTATCGCGTTATATGAAGGATCTACATTGAGATGTAAAACTAGAGAAAAATTATAAAACTTGAACAGTTTTAAATTCACTTAAAATAGAGACTTCCTTCGAATAATCTTACGTTAATAAGATCGATTCGCGTAAAATCTTTTATTTAATAAAATTAAGATTTAAAAAAATTTTTAACTTTAAAGAAAAAAGAATATATATATATTTTTATCCATAACAGATCCAATCATGAGATTATAGTTATTAAAAATCAATATCTCCATAAATTCGCTGTAAATTCAAACAGCAGGTAGCAAAGAGCCAGGGTTATTGAACCGAAACAAATTATCGGTGCAATCAGATCGACGTCGAGATCTATCGCTATTTTCTGGCGATAACGATCCACGTGCTTCTTATCGATCTACGTGCGCCAAAAGCAGACGAATCCTGCGAGAGGCTATCCATCAAGCGAATACTTTCGGGCCCGCAGGCCGCGTGCGCGGCGGACGCTCTTATCTCGATAATGGTTATCGAATAGACGAGAGGCGAACCGGCGACTCGAGCCGAGTAAAAGAAGAAAAAGGAGACGAGAATCACCGCGAGAATCACCGAGCGGCGGAGGGCGACCTCGAGATAAGGGAGGACAGCAACGGGGAGGAGCTCGCCGATTGTAAATTATATTCACCCGCGCGTCGCGACTGCGGAAAAATCGGCCGAGCGGACGAAATAATTATTGTGCGCGTTCCATCTCTCGCGCTCTCTCTCTTTGTGCGCGCGTTCAGCGAGAGAAAAGGAGAAGGGAGGAGGATTAATCGCGCCATGCCGATCGCGACGTGAATCGAATGCGAGGTCCGCCGCTTCGTCGTCGAGGGGCGGAGAACGCGCCCGTGGCGCAAAGTGATCGGCAAGGTGTCGTCGCGGCGATCGTCCGTCGCCGAGCGGGAGGTGAAGGTGGAAGAGGAGGTGGTGGTGGTGCCGGTGGTGGTGGCGGCAGTGGAGGTGGCGAACGAGTGGGACTCGTCGTCTGGATGCCAGTTCTCGAGGGCGGAGTGCGAAAAAGGGCCGTGCGTAAAATGCGGATGAGAATCTGCGCCGCGACCAAGGAGTCCTACACGCTCCTCTCCAAGAAACGGTAAAGATTCCTATCTCCTTCTTCTTAAATTCTTCTTCTTCTTCTTGAAAGTCCCCGGCTGGATTTCCGGTCCAAAACGGACCACAGTACCACAGGGTTAAGGTTAAGGCCCCCGCACAACCAAAAATATAAGAGGAACAAGGAACAGATATCAGCGATTGGGATGTGGAAGAAGGAAGAAGGAAGAATTCTTCTTCCACATCCCAATCGCTGATATCTGTTCCGTGTTTCTTATATTTTTGATTGTGTGGAGGCCTTTAGGGATCAGCGATCCCAAATAGGTCTCCTTGGGGATTGGAGACCTAATATTTACTTATATTGTTTTGAATTCTTTTCTTATTGTTAGACCCCTCCGCTCCAAGAGAGGTCTTCTTCTTAAATTAACCTTTAGAAGGCCGGGAAAAAAGTGTACAAATTCCTTAGAAAAAAATGCATATATATCAAAGATATTCAATATAAAGGCCCCGTTGAGAGCTCGCGCCACTATAGTGGCGTTCCGGCCTTCTAAAGGTTAATGGCACTCGATCCCCCAGGTTTGGGCTTGACACGATCAGGGGTCAGATAAAGTAAATGATACACGAAAATAGAAATGTAGAAGACGGATTGTCGCAGCAGATAAACTATTGCGTCAGATTTTCAAAGATACTTAAGCGGAAGGGACGTCCTTCCTCTTCGAAGCGCCGACCGCGATCATTCCCATCTCCATCTGATCTCGTTCTCGCGCGGCGCGAACTTCGTTACCGAGGAGGAGCCTAGCCTGGAAGAACGATTGCGCGAACGCTAATAGAATATCTTCACGTCCGATTGCGCGCGATATCTCGCGACGCGAGCATGCGCGCCTCATCTTCCGCGTCTCGTTGCTTTTCTCTATTCGCTTTTCTCTATTCGGACCCCGTTCCAGTTCGCGCACTCACGACGCGTTTAAACGCACGTATCCGCGTCCCGCGCGTTCCGATTTCCGTCAAACGGTGTCCGTTCTCTTGTAGCGATACGCTAAAGCCGAGCGGCGCAGCGGCCGTGGTTACAGTTAAGGCGTACGACGACCGTACGAAAGCGGAAAAAGAACTCTGGCTGGGAAGAGGGGGAGGAGGAGGGCGAGTCGATCAAACCCGTAATCACAATTTACGGACGAAATATTTATGGACTGTCATTTCGTAAATTACCGCTCGAGATTACGGCTCGTTACACGGCTGCACTCGCGCGCGCAAAGTGAAAGAGAAAGAAAGAGAGGGATAGAGAGAGAGAGAAAGGAAAGAGCCAAGCTGGCCATGTAACGGACACACTCTAACTTTTAACGACGCACTCTTCATGCGCGAGAAGAGTGATGACGCGAAATTTCACGATCCATTGCGAATTCACCAAAATTGCATCTTCGTGCGACGCACCGACGATGTATCGCGATTGCTCGATATTTTGCTTTTCCGACCAAGTATTGATGTCACCTGATGTCACTAGCCAGGCATTTGTGGAAAGCTGTTTTGAAAAAATTTAAATATCTTTTTTAAAGATAATAAAAGATAATTTTTAGGCTCAGTAGATTAAAAATTACAAAAAGGGGCTAATGAGCCAAGCAAGATCATTGTACTGATATACAGGGTGATTCAGGAGGAGTTACCGCCACTTACAGAGCTCATTTCTGAAGACATTTTGAGCAAAAAATGTCATATAAACCCAGGTCCTATTCTCAATATTTACAGTTACATTAATTTGAAGGTTGTTTGTAAAAGATTTCTTTCTTTAGTTTGAGGAGTAAAAGAAAATTAAAAATAAAGAATAAACTTTTCAAAAATAATCCTTTCTTTAATTGGCTAGTATTTTAAAGCTGAAAACGTGTTGTGAATTCCTTAATTGCTTCGTACAGAAATTTTTATCAAGTTTTAACTACAAAATTACATTATTCTTACTCACTTATCAGAACAATTATTACAAATCACACCAATTCTGTCGACTTGATTCTTTACAGTTCAATTTTGCATCAAAATACAACAGTCTTACAAGAGTTTACGAAACATTTTTTTTTACTCCTACTAAAGAAGGAAGTCAACCTTCAAATTAGTGTAACTTTGTAAATATTGAGAATAGAACCCGGGTTTATATGACATTTTTTGCTCAAAATGTCTTCAGAAATGAGCTCCGTAAGTGGCGGTAACTCCTCCTGAATCACCCTGTATATTCAGGGTGTTTACTACCTGGAAAAACCTGAAATTTTCAGGGGATTTCTTTTTTATCTTTGAAAATCAGGGATTTTCATGGAATTTTATTAACATTCAGGGAAAAAATTTTTGAATTTTACTTTTAAATTTTCTCTTTCTGAAAATGATTTCTTTAATTATTTTTTTAACATAGATAATGCAGAATGTCGATAATTGGTTAGCAATAAATTTGGCATACACATCTGCGTATATTCATCAATTCATGTACATTCTCATGTGATTTGCGAGTTTTTATTTAAAAATCAAGGTAACAATGGAAAACAATACAGAAGAGAGTTTACTATACTAGTTAGCCTTCTATAGACTATCCTATAGGTTTCGTAGCTTCAATTGTAGAAAAGAATAGGTATAATCTTTGGAAGACTATACGAGGAAGAAACATTAAAACGGACGTATAATAAAATTAATTCATTTAAACATTGCATTTAAAAATTCTTCAATTTTAGCTAGAATTTTAAATAAAAATACCTGGAAAATCCCGGAATTCTCAGGGAATTTTTTTTTACATGATTTGAGTAAACACCTTATATATAATATTATATTAACCATATAGGTAGTTTCGACCTTAACTATGGTCATCCTCAGGGCACAGGTAGAATTAGAATAATAAAAATAAATAATTAAATAAACACGTTATAACAAAAGATCATTTACCACGCATGTGGTAAACCTTGATATTGCTGGCAGTTGTCCAAATATAAAAATTATGCTGACTGTACATTGTCGGTGAAAGATGATATTGCCAAATGTTTTTCAAAAATGAAAATTACAATGGTAATGCAGGAAACATAATGCGAGTGAGTCTCTTGGATGTAAAAATTCTAGAAAATGCTGACGACACTCAGGATTGCCATTTGAGAATGTAACGTACTCTGAAATGTCGAATAGTAGCAAATTGTATTAATTGTTGTGTATTTTGAATGGCAGTCACTTCTCAAAATCAATATCTTTTTTATTTTTTAATAAAGTGTTAGTTTATTACCCTAATATTTTTTATATTAACTTACTGCGTATTATTTGAAATATATTGGATTCTCTCTCTCTCTCTCTCTCTCTCTCTCCCCCCCTCCCTCCCTCCCTCCCTTCCTCCCTCTCCCTTTCTCTTTCTCTGTTATATCTTTGCCTATCGCGGCGCCATTGTTGGGGAGTTACACTCCAGTAACATTTTGTATACGATCCTATAACTATATAGGAATGTGTAATTTTACGGTGCTATTTTGCATACGTAAATCAGACATTTATGACATGTAATCACGTTTAGAAAAAAATACCGAGGGATACTCGACACCGAATGGACGAAATGATCGATACTCCATTAAGCTTCCTCGGCTATATAGTGTATACGCACGATCGACTTACGGCGGCAGCCTCGACTCGGGCGATTTGCCCGCGGATAGGAATAACTTCGCTCGATCTTTAAAACATGCGTGAAGATAAATGCGACACGCCAGAGTCGCTCGGGAAACGTTTCGCGATTGTTGCGTGATCCGGCGCGTATTTGCAAGTTCGATCCGAAGCGAAAGTCGTCGTTTAAGCCATTATGTCCACGAGGCGACGACGCGGCGAGATACATACCCGGCAAGCGGAATTATAATAATTCGCGGCGCGTCGTCATAAATATTCATTCGCACGTAGCCGTGTACTTCGGCTATTTACACAGCCATGTATAGAGGATCCTAAACAACCCCTTAGAGATTTTCGGTATCCGATTACCATTGCCGAGTGTATACGACGGATAACGACTGGAAACTCTCTGTGCGTTTTATTTCGTCGCGAGTGCGCGAGTGAATGCTTTACAGCTGTTCGCCAAAGAGAATGAATTATAATCCTTTTTATTGCTAGTATCGTAGACCAACACATATAATCGTTAGCATCAACATAATCCGCCATTAGCATAATCAGTGAAGACCAAGGATTCGAAAAGATATCATAGATGCATTTTTCGAGAACGAAGCAAAATAAAGTAAAAAGAATATACGAATAGATGAAATAATTTTAAAAGTATTTATAATAGCTGCAACAAATTAAAATTAGACTGTCAAGTCTACAAGAAACGGGTTGAATGAACTGTTGTTATTTTATTATATTATGAATTTTATTATATTACATTATAAAGTTACACCCATGTAACTTTTATATGTATAGATATACATATAAAAACTATTATTATAAATGATATATATGTATTTTTAATATAATAATATCCATTAATTTATTCAAATAATAAATTGGTTAATTTTATTTTATTTTATAAATTAATCGCATATTTTTTGCACTCTTTGTAACGCGATTGAGCGAGTTTCTTTCCAACTACAACGCATTCATTAAGCTGAAATCTTTCTTAATATCAATTTTAATTTATTGTCATAATGTTTAATGAAGAAACGCACAAATATCGCTACGTTACGGATAATTAAGCGATATGTTGAATGCGTTACAGGAAATCGAGTAGTATCGAAACCGTGAAGCCTTGCGTGAAGCCGTCACTCCTAATATTAATTTAGTAGAAAGGGGGCCCGAGGATAGAGTAAAAGGGGTGATCCCTAGGGGTGCGCAGGTATAAAGGCAAACATCGTTCTCCCGCTTCGTGATCCGAGATGACACGCGATTGCTCGAATGTAACTTTCGAAAACAATTTGGAATATTTATTGCCTGGGGAGATGGAACGGACAAAGTTAGATACGCGAAACGCGACATACGTTACAAGACTTAAATTTCCCAAACAGTCTGCTTTAAAAATTTATGGGTTTATTTGAAGTGTGATAATTTTTTTTCTTCTATCATTTTTTTATATACACGAGATATTAGAATTTTATGATCTGTACTGTTTGTGTTTGTATCGCTAAGCATACGGACAGATGTAATATGTCTATTACAGATGTAATATATAGACATATGTAATAAATCCATGAAATTAGATCAATTCCTATTTCAGAGCGTGTTAGCTAAATCTAGGTTTATGATTTAAACACGTAATGAATATTTTATTTTCTATCTTCTTTCTCTATCACTGCAATAAGCTTTATCTATGTTGTATATTTTCGAACGGGGGCATCGGAACACTGTTCCCCGACATAAACATGATTCTGATGCCGCGATTGACATGACGACACATAATTTGTAGCGCAGTTTTTTACCTTCACGCTTCATTAATTCCTGAGTGGCTTCGATTGCCTGTCTAGTGTCACGTTCCGGCGTTTGAGATTGCACTCGCTAATATTTTCCCGGCGAACGGCCTGCACCCGTGCCGGATGCGAGAAAGGACGTGCGTTTATAGAGTGTAGTCATGTTCATTTGTCCTTTTCATTCGTTCGATATCTCATCTAATTCGAGCCGTTAAAAGTACTACGTTTAAGACTCTCATCTTTTATTTAATATACCGAACCACAGTTATTCCGATTTAAACTTGATTATTGAGATATTAAAGTTGAAAATTAAATCGCATTAATCTATACAGTTGAAAAATTTGAGTATTTTTATTAGAAATTTGAGTATTTTTATTATGCTGGGGTAAAAACTTTTGTGTTAAACTTTAACACATTTATATGTAAATTTAACACATTTCTGTTATATAAATTCAATTCAATTTTTTGTGATTTTTTATTTAATTAAAAATATGAAGTTATTAAAACAATTTCTAAAAAATGTTAAAGTAACACAATTTGCATGTATTTTTAAATTAACATAAAATTAATGTGATAAACGAAAACTAATTCTAAGAAATCATTGACTAAAAGTACATGTAGAATATAATACTTTAACTTTAATTTTTATTATTAATGATTTATTTATTACACGATTTTTTTATATGTTAAAATTTACAGAAAAAGCATTGGTTTTACTCTATGACAGAAGTGGAAGCGACTGTGCTCACTATTTTCACAGCGTTTTGTTAATATACATAGCATCACTTATTACCATTTATTGTGTGATCTCGACGTGATCTGGAAATATCTCATTACGTTATTAGAGTGCCAGAATTATTAAATCAAAAGAAATTGAAACTTCGTTATCACAACGCTGGTTTTTTACGTGCAAATATTTTGTGTGACAAAATATACAATAATTGAGGTATGACAGGACTCGTTATTCAAGTTTATATGACAAATTAAATGTCGTTAATGGAGCTATATCCAAGTCACATCACTACTACGCGTTTTGGCATATACTTGAGCGCGTGAAACGCCAGCTTTATTATTAGCAAGTTTTAATCTCATTTAAAAACTATTGTAGCAACTTTTATATATATTTATATAAGAATGTTCATTTTTAAATATTACACAGAATAAAAATTTCTATCAGCTTTCAAGATACTCTATAAAATTGCAAAAAATGTATTAACATTTTGAGAATGTAAAAACATTTTTATATATTTACTGTTTAACAAAAACAAAATGTTACATTAACACAATTCTTTCGTTAAAATATAAAATTTCTAACAAAACAATGGTGTAATTTTTACATATTACTTTAATCAAAAACTTAAATCGATAAAGGCTCTAGAAATAATTAAATCAAAAAAACAAATTGAGATTGCCTTGAGAGCCAACACTGGATATTTACACAATTATATCCAGTGTTGGCTCTCAAGGCAATCTCAATTTGTTTTTTGATTTAATCAAAAATTTGAATAATTACATTTATATAAAAAGTAACTTCTTTTTTAAGTTTATTTTATCATAAAAAATATATGTTAATTTTACACGCAATTAACTTTAAATTATAATGAACATTGCATTTATTTCATGTTGAAATATTAACGTAGTATTAATGTCACTATTTAACATATCTATATTATATTAAATTAACATAAAAATTTTAGTTGATCGTTTGGAATATACGTTTGCGATATACGTTTGCGATATACGTTAAATTTAACACAAATTTTTCGCAAAATCGATCGCACGTTTCTTAGAGCAAAGATAGCAAGGTATACGGCACACCCCGTATATTAACACGTAAGTCGAGAACAAGTAACTGTGTGTTCGCGATATCTCCGACTGTCTCCGTCCTCTCCTCTCCTCTCTATCGTCTCTCCTCTTTCTTTTACTTTCGTCTCGTCTTCCTTGTACGCGTTCACGCGTGTTGCAGCTGCCACGCCGCAGTCCACGCGTGTCGTCTCCTCTTCTCCTTTCTTTCTAGCTCTTGCCTCGTCCTCTCCTAAGATCCTTCTAATAATGAATCGAAGTACTGTATCGCGTCCCTAGGACCGATGTACACTGTACAGTAGCGGTGTTCTGGGTCGTATTAGTGACACATTTGTCGCTATCTTAATTATTTTAATCGCGAATGGAATTTATCTCACAAAGTTCCCAAATATGCTGATGTACGCCTTCACATTAATTATCTCGATATTCAACAATTACTAATATTTGTAAAGTAATTATTTCAAGTATGATTATTTTATCTTGATCATAATTGTACAATTACACAATTATACAATTAAATAATTATCTTTTTTAAATAATTATGTGTTAAATACCACCTTAATTTGTCTATTTGGATAATTTTATCAGGGGGTAAAGATACTTTAAAAATATATAAATATATTTCTATACAAATACATTATATTATTTATTTAATACAATTAAAATTTTACGTACAATTGAAAGCAATAAAAAATGAAGTAAGAAAGAGCTTGTGATGTTTTGCGATTACACATATACTTAGTTTGCTGCAAAGATATCAAAGGAAATAGTTAATACTGTGGAATGTATCGCGGCAGCAGATTTGCGATTGAACGAACGCCCTTACTCCCTGACGAAAAAAATTATGTCGTTAACGGTTGATTCGCTCGATCTTTTCCATTTCTTATGCCTTGCCGACGTTTCGCTCGGAGAATTATCGGATCATCGCGTCAGAGTGGCGAGTACAGTTATGGAAATGAATGCCCAGTCACAGCGGCTT
Organism: Aphaenogaster rudis; assembly: GCA_003063815.1. Lineage (NCBI taxonomy): Eukaryota > Metazoa > Arthropoda > Insecta > Hymenoptera > Formicidae > Aphaenogaster > Aphaenogaster rudis. The sequence goes on from NJRL01000550.1 coordinate 15,562, forward strand.
ATAAACGTGACTTATGGATACTGGAAGGATAGTCTTTTCACGAAACACCCGTTCGGTATACTAAGCAGTACTAAGCACGATAGATACAAATCGATGGATCAAGAGCAAGATATTAAATGTAAAAAGCAACATGTGCTATATCACTAATCCTTTCAATTTTTTGATGAAATCCTTTTTAAATATAATATAATATATATATTATAATTACGTATTATAATATCCATTAAAACATTTTATTAAATCCTTTAACTTGACATAGATTGCAGTCAAATTAGTTACGATTTACGGAAGATATTTTTATATTATTTTTATCAGTGAAATCTCGATACTAAATTTATTCTCACACACATTACTTTATACGTATTACTTCTTTGAACGTATATCTAGAATAATATCGAAAGCAGTTAACACCGTAAAGCCAGGAAAAGTAAATAGAAAAAATAGAATTTTTATATTATACTTTTTAATTTTTTTATTGTATTTAATTTTCGATACTATATTAGTTTCACGTTAAAGTCTCACGCTGCTTTAAAAACGGATCTAAATCAAGCAGACGAACGTGAACGAACACGAACAAGTTGCTTGAATGGATACTGGCGGCGCCATGAGTATTCGCACTCATTGACGCAAATTGCTCATTCGTGTTCGTTCGCGCTCTTGTTTCATCTGTATTCAACCTCCTCAGGGATTCAACCTTTAAGGGAACACTCGAGAGCACTTGAAACTCCTGATGCTCAAACAACACCACGTATTCCGGGAACGGCGGTCGTGGCGATATCATCGTCGCTGTTATTACACAATGGGCCATTCTATTTCATTATTCCTCATTTCCGCGAAAGCCCGCGCGCGATACCGATAACGCCACGATGCAGTAAAGTGAGAAGGACGCGGGCGTGTGCTCACCGTACCGCCCTCGGCGATTGTTGAATGGTATGAGACGAAAAGCTTGCTACTTGAGTCCCAAAGACGCGATAGAAATTCTAAGCAGTCAAACGATAATTCTAGGATATCCTTCAATTAGTATAATAGTATAATAGTCGTGTCTCTACTTGAACTTGTTTCAGGGTTGGCAAAATTCCACATTTTTTTGGATGAAGTTCATGCCAGTGGTAAAAATTGGCATTTTCCGGAAAAAAACCGACAAAAACTCTTTTCTATTAAAAACAATAAAATAAATAGAAAAAACCTTTTTATCGATATTTTAATTCACAAGCAGCTTGAGATCTATCGCCCTAATTTTGTCGTGCATTTACATAATTGTCCGACGAGTTCAGCGTCAATGGAGAGAGTGTTTTCCACAATTTTTACCCAAAATAAAATTTGTAATAGATTAAGAATCGATGTAGGAAATAAATTAGTTTTTTGTTATAAGATGTTGAATGATAAACGCGAACCAGATCTATATTGATAGGAATTTTTCTGTTACTATGTTTTTCTCATTAAACTAAAAATTAATATAAAATTTAGTAACATTTATATAGTTTATTTCAAAGTTTTTGTTAGTGATTAATATAATTTACTAATTAAAGCAAAAATATCTTTTTACATAAAGTTATATAAATATATTTTAGTGTTACATATTAGTCATTTTTATACTTTTTGCCAGTTTATTCCATTGAATAAAGTACGGGACAATAAAAACTGGAATTTACTACCCACTGGACTTTTCTGGCCAACCTTGACTTGTGTTCTCTCTGCTATATTATACCTCTCAAAGTACCTATTTTTCACTTTGCATTTATATATCATTTCAAAAGTTGATTTTATTTCTTTAACGGAACGATATTTCTAATTTCTATAACGAGCAGTTATCCAAGGCAGAAAGGTTGTTAATAACCATTGATGATAATCATTATACGCATCACGTTGTGAGCGTGTAACTTTGCAATTAGTTGGCGAAGCGGTTCGTTCGGTAGCGCATCTACTCACTTTGTGCGGGAAAGAAGAAAAAGTAAGAGTAAGCGGAGATAGCTGCGTGTTCATCAGCGATACGCGCCTCATTAAAGCCACGAATCCTCGAAAGGATAACTGGGACATAAATGCAACAACGCGGATACAAAATGACCACCTTCGCAACCCGTTTCTTATCGTGTCGGTGGAACGTTATGCAAATTGTCCGAGAACGAAGTTTTAGACTCGATGTAATCTGGACGATTTCTCTTTTCTTTTTACTGTCGCGAGACATTATGTTATGAAAATGACTCATTTATCGCAGCCTTTTAAAGCGTTAACACCGGGCGATAAGGCGCACGCGGGATACAATGTCTCGGTCTTCGAAAGTCAAAGAGAAATTAATTATTGAGTTCTATAAAGATTCAAAGTTTCTATAAAGATTTAAAAAAGTGAAAACATTAATTTGATCATATACATATAATTAATTATTATAT